>CM022489.1:4472976-4535501 GCA_011952105.1 Coreoperca whiteheadi | reverse complement strand
GGGGGGGGGCAACAACGCTCAGCACGGCACTTTCAGAAATTTGGCTGCAGTGACAAACTTCAAATCAACCCCTCACAACAGGAAATGGCAAGTAAATATTGGGTGACTTCAAACACTGTGACGACTACCATTCTTATAAACAACACATCCACAATGAAGGTTTAGGAAGGCATTAACTAAACGTAAAATAGTAGACAGCTCATAAATGTAAGTGAGGAAGCTTGTTTTTCTGTGTTGTTACTGCTTTTTGAAATGCATACACATGCAGCCCCTCACTCGGCCTTTGGGGCATGACGAACAACTCACAACTGTATACACTTTCATTCCCGCATTGCTCATTAACAAGAAGGATGGCAGCTGATACATTTGAAAAGAAATGTAATTGAGACTGGGTGTAGTGGACACTCAGATATTAATTTCTCAGAGGGCAGGGCCTGCTGCAGGGCATCAGATAAAATGTAATTAGGCCCACATTTCATTTGAGAGCTTCTGTACTGCAAACATAGACTGAGGTGAACTCAGGTCGCTACTTTGATGATAAGTAATATTGGATGCCAAATGATGTATCAATCATGCCTGTAGGCTACTTAACTAGAATTTCTAATTCTTATTCCCTACTGTAGACTGTACACCGTGAAAAGAGTGTCCCGGTAAGTGTTACTTATAGGGACACTTTACATATAGCCCTATTTAAGCAAATACCATCATGAAAAGTGAAACGCAGAGAATGAATGTAGCTTAACCATCTCTCTCTATTCAGTTCTAGTGATGGAAAACACATTCAACAAAGTGCTTTAAGTAATGCAAAGTTTACCAAATAATCTTAATTTAAAGTTCACTTATTTCCTCCCATGGCCTTCATCAACAGATGCAACTTGCTTAGTTTGTCATGAAACTGTAGATGTTTAAACTTTCCTTTCCTTTTTGGTATCTGTTATCATTGGATCCTATCCGTCCTGGACATACAGGTATGTAAAGATATTCTACTGAAGACATCTGACGTTTCTACCGGAGCTCTGCCATCCTGCCAGATACTTACCTGCACCACCTGGTCTACGGTGTGTGAAGCCCTCTGTGCTTCAGAGAGTTCACAGTCTAAGCCAAAGTCAATTACTTTTACTCTCAATGGCTGCTGTAAATGGTCAACAATCATTATATTCTCAGGTTTCAGATCTGCATGCAATCCCTTTGTTCCTCAGAAACCATAGAGTTTACCTCAAACTGAAATCCTGAATCACACAATTATGAGAAGGTTTCCTCCACTGAAGTAGTTAACATTTTTGAATGTCTTACCAGGGGCATTGCTTGGATTAGGGCTCACTTCAGGGCAAGTTGCTGACTCTCAGGCAGAACAGAAATAAAAACACTTTACAATTTAATGCAAGACAGTTTTGCTGTTAAGCTTTCTGCAGCTGAGTTGAGCATCTATACATCTATACATGAGTCTGGTAGATTTGCTTTTCTCTCTGACAAAAAAGCAGTGTAAACAGTATTGTCAGATGACAGATACATTTGCTGAATTTCAGTAAATTAGAGCAGAGAGAGCCTAGTTGATTGATACTGATTGATAATTGATATTCAGGGTTTAGTATTGACATTTAGTTCCCTCACTGTTCAGCAAAAAGCAAGTGTGATGTGGATTTAAATACATTTCACAATTAACCATTTTGCCTTTACTTTATTATGTCTTGATAATTATATTAATATTTGTATGTATTATATTTGGATATAGCATCCATACAACATATTTTTTTACAAATACATTTCCTTTCTTGTTTAGTGATGTCACACTTTTATTTATTTTCAATCTTCCTGCAAATGGCAGGTCTCTCTGTTTTGTTGCTGCTGATTGGAGCCACAAGGCACTTCCTTCCACCAGTGCGCAGGGTAATGACATTGATCATAAACAGCTGCCTGCATGTGCCACGTCTGAGTGTCAAAGAGCTAGCCTCTGTACTCCCTGAGTATTTCCACCTACTGACAAAATAGGCAAATCACTGCCTAATCATAAAGTCATACATACACCATTGAATATAATGTATCTCAAATTTACGTTATAGCTTATATTGCACTTGCAGATTCAAAGGCATTTTGTAAAGCAGACAGATGCATTAATCTAAACGCCTCAACCAACCTCCCCCATTCCCTCTCTGCACAAAACAATCTGCAATCTGTTTCCCCCGTGGTGGCTCCTCCTGACTTATGCAGAACTCAAATCTTGCCAGAGTAATTTATTACTTTCCAAGTGTCTATTCTGCAGTATAAAGAGTCGGGAGAGAGCCCGAGATGCTCACACATCATTATGCCGTACAGAGATAGTGTAAACTGGCAAGTCCTGCACATTAGCTCTACATATAGAGCTTTCTCTGTGTAGTAACGATTTAATTCAGGAGGAATCCTACCAGGACTGTATGAACAGTATGGACATTATGGCTCTGACTCTTGTATGGGTCATTGGTTTCACACCCATTCAGTAGTTCCAGAGGACTGGAATGTCATCACCTGCCTTTCATAGTGAATCACAAGGACACAGTGAATCACGGATAGGTGCGATAGCCATAAACGAGCCTGTAGATGTGGAAAGAAATGCACAGCAAGTTGGGAACTGGCAGATATGTCCCGGTGAGTAGTCATGATAACAAATTTTGTTGGACGATATATTGTCCCAGAAATGATTGCAATAAACGATATTATTGTCATTTTAAGAAAGGTTTTGCCACTCATATAATAACATAATAGCATAATACAAGTATTCCCTTTCAAAGAGCAAAACCAATTTTAATTCTTAAGAATATTCAGACAATAGAATTGAAATGTGAAAAAAAACATCCTAAATAAATAAAACATAAATAAAATAAAACCACACTACCAAAACAATAAATTAAATGGACTCTTGGGCTCTGTTAACAAAAATTGCACTTAAATAAATATGAAACATTTGGCACAGGGGTATGGAGAGTCATTCATTCCTTAACAGGCAATATAATATACTGCCAATCCAGTTTCTCAATGGTTGTTAAGCCTTTTGTTAATACAAAATTCAAAGTAACAAAAATATTAGCTATAAGTTCGATATAAGTAACAATAACAACACGAAGAACACAGTAAAGCGTTTGACATAACAAAGTCCGTTTAACACAAAGGCACTTGTGTGGTCAGTGCCCTCTTGTGGCCAAAAAACATTAAAGTTAAAGAAAAAAAGAAATATGACCAATGCAATCAGGCATTGTGCCTTTTAGAAATGATCAAATATACAGAACCCTATATGCTAAAAAATCACAGTTATGTGAATAAACACGCATTCCCTCCAAAAACACAAAACCCTCCTTAAAACAACGGTCACAGATGCCTCAAAAGGCCATTTATGCAGCCAAATCTGTATTTGAAATGTTAGCCAGATTCCGAACAAGTAACCCCAACATGTTTACCTTGTGGGGCTTAAGGCAGGACATCTCAGGCATCTCAATGTTGCCAGCTGTGCTGAACATTCTCTCTGAGCTAGTGCTTGTTGAACAAATGCAAATATGTTTGTGCTAACCTGGCTATTATCACGCCACCACATCAAGGAGTCAGACGATGCATCAAGTGCTTCTTCCTGGAAGTAATTGTTCAGCTCTGCATCAGCCTGCACTCTGTTTGGTACCGATACAGCCCGGGTCTGACTTGTTGTGAGTTGGTCTCTTCTGTTCTGGAGGAGGTCACTCAGCCTCTTCTACTTGGGCCCTGGAGGTTCAGATCCATCATATCCCCCTGTAGCTTTACCACAGCTCTCACCACTGGCACTTGCCACACTTCCTTCTTCCCCTTTCATGTCTAGCAGCGTCTATCACCCACGACCATGGTACCACAAAATCTTGGATCCAAGATGGTGGCCTCTCTCAGAAGGTTTTGGATTTCAGGTGGCCTGTATTTCTCCATCAATACTCTGCACATGTTTTCCTTTATCTTTGCTGTCAGTGCAGTGCCATTGGGGTCTGGTGATAAAAGTTTGCCATTAAGAAGTTCCAGCACAGGCTTTAGAGAGGACACAGTGACATATTTTCCCCCTGACAGAACATCCGTGAAATCCGCCACTGGCATCATTGCTGCATTTATGGATTCCAACACAGAAAAATCCTGCCAGGATGGGTTGAGGTAACCATGTTTTCGATCGTCAATCAGGACACGTCTTAATGCTGGGAGTTGCTCCAGTACCCTCTCATTTTTTGCTTGGTGTCCCATCTTGTGTCAACATCTTGTGGGAAAGACAACAGTTGTTCTTTTTCATTAGTTAGTCTACATGACTTTTTTTAAATGTCCATTATTTATCACAAATAATTGTACGTGGTCATATTATATTGTAACCAATGACCTAATACATTTATAATATTTAGAATTAAATATAACAACCTTTTCAATTAACTGTAAATTAAGCCTTTAAATATAACTATCAATTATTTTTCCATCACTCACCAGTAATAGACTGTGTTGGGGAGATTGGTTTCAGTCTGTGCCTTCCTCAGGTCTCTCCTCTTAATCCAGTTTAGGTTGAAGGTGATGACAAGATTCCTACAAATCCCAATAGCACGTGCTGTGCGATCCTTGTCACTGTGCAAACCAGGAGACACAGCCAAATGGAGGTTGTGGCCAAAGCAATTGAGCCACGGCCAGCCAAGATTGCGTATTGCAGCCCCAGTGTTAGCACCATTGCATGTAGTTACACAGACCATTTTGCACTCATCCAATGCCCAGTCTGCTAAATCAGACTGAAGGGCTTCTGCAGTATGATTCCGGGGTATGTAGCTGGTCTCTAAACACTTTGAGTGCAGAGTCCAGTCAGCAGTTATGTAATGAACGGGGTCATAGTTGAACTTGAACACATGTATGTCGTGGCAGAATAAATGGAGACGTTTTTTATCTCCTTCATAATGACATCTTTCACTTGGTTGTACAAGGCTGAAATGGCAGTTTGTACGTGTTCTTTGACGAGTTGTACTGCCTGTCAAACGTTTGCGCCATTTATTTAATAAAAGCTGCATTTTCCGATCACGTTGAATGGCTGCATTTCTTTGGCTAAAGAGCGAGTAAGTCTATCTGCATGTGTGCTCCATTTCCTGCCGCCACGTTTAGATTTGCACTGTTGGGCAAAGGCATCCGCAATTGTCAACTGTCGGGAGGGCCCCTCTCCATCTCCAACTGCGGTGTTTCTTCCCAGTTCAGAAAACTGGATGGGATGGTTATGTTTAAGATGAGCCTTTAGGTTAGTTGTATTGCCACTTTTCGTTGCCACTGTTTTTAAACAAAGTCGACACACCGGCTCGCTCATGTTAATGGGCTCTCCTCTCTAGTTCGGCTTAAACCCAAATTGTTCCCACACCGGCGCTGTGGAGTGCAGCTTTGAAACCAAGTCCACTTGGGCTTACTCTTACAAACTTTCTGGCTAGAACTATGCAGTCATCGGGAAAAACACATTAGCCTCGAGTAACACGTTGTCTCCACTTCACCTTGTTCCCTCGCTGTGTATATATGTGTGTGTGTGTGTGTGGAGGAGCTGCCTAAGCCACGCCCACAATGAAACTTGCGACACAGAGAACATGCGACGAGAGGACAGAAGCAGCATAATCACAAATTACAGGAAAATGTGTCACAGTGTAGTTTTTTTTCGGTTCATTTGGCTTGGGCACTGTGAAAAAGCGCGTCATTGCTGCGCGCCAAGTTGTGATTGTCTGGGCCGATCGGGAAAAAGATTTCTGATGATGCAGCTTGAATTCAGTAAAAGAGGAGGCACTGAGGCGCATCCCTGTTCTGAATTGAGCAGTTTTGGGTTGTGCGACTATCTCTGTTTGGCTTGCAGGACACTAATGGCCAATGTTTGAATTCGCATCATTTACAAATCAATTGCTGTGGCCTCTTTGCTCAGGCTTTGGGGAGAAACACTCAATGTAACTGAGGAAATAAAATGTGTTTTTTACTGTGTGGATACCTTCCTGCAAGTGATAACAGGGATTAACAGGGAGTCCAGGTTAGGACAAAGTAATACAGGTAATGTATTCTCTGTCTATAAATATTAGAGTATTTAATCATAATGGATTGTGATTGCAGGTACAAATCCAAAGATGGAACAATACATATAAATCAGTCTCTCTAAACTCAGGATCTTGGTATTAAATTATTCGATGCAAATTCAACCAATTCTCACAGGATTTGTGATGTCTTTCATGTTTGTTTTTTTTTTATCTTTACTGCAAAACATGCCATTCCACTACTTTTGTAGACTAATTCCTTTTTCAAATTAAGTAACGCAGTTACAATTACTGAAATTTAAATGAGTTTGTTACTCAATACTTTCGTCTTACCTGAAAATTGTGGACAACTGCAGAGGACAGCAGACAAATGCAGCCTATTCCCTGTTTTTTCTGGTTTATTGTAAGAGAATGTTTGTAGAGGCAAACCCGCTCCGCCAGTCTACTTTTCGCATTCATGTTGAAATGAAAGCGTGCCTGGGGTGCCTAGTTACAAAAATTCTGAGGTGCATGACCAAGCACCACGACAGCTTTGGGTCGCGATAAACACATAAACTGTAGGGACCAATACATGTATAAATGAGTAGGTAAATGCCAATTCCATCCATACAATTTCACACCCCTGGATTTACAGTCAGTCCCAACATTCAGTGCCAGTGCAGGAAGTAGTGCACCCTCTCTGTAGCCAGGCAGAAAGTGAGGTTGTGAAGGCTGTCATTGAACCTATTCTGGGGTTCTGAAGAATCGTCCAATACTAGGTTATTTTCAGGTGATAGGATTGATGCCGCCATAGTATACGCTTCGCAAACAAATCAATAGCCAAGCTGTTATACACAAATTCAGAATAATTTTCACAGACATAAAAGTATAAGGCTTTAAATATCAGTGCAGGTTACTTGTGGGCGGCTGTGGCTTGGTAGCAGAACGGTTGCCTGCCAATCGATAGGTCAGCGGTTCGATCCCCCAGCCATGCGTCGAAGTGTCCTTGAGCAAGATACTGAACCCTAAAATGCTCCCGAAGCTGCGCCTTTGGTTTGTGAATGTTCCCATATGTAAGTCTCTTTGGATAAAAGCGTCTGCTAAATGACTTAAAATGTAAGATGCCCAGG
This sequence comes from Coreoperca whiteheadi, assembly GCA_011952105.1. Taxonomy (NCBI): domain Eukaryota; kingdom Metazoa; phylum Chordata; class Actinopteri; order Centrarchiformes; family Sinipercidae; genus Coreoperca; species Coreoperca whiteheadi. The sequence goes on along the minus strand of CM022489.1, from coordinate 4,528,390 downwards.
ACCAGTGGAGTTGTTTAGAAAAAGTTTGCTCAGTGGACATTATTATCATACTGGTACAGTATGTTAACATTTCATTTGTAAGAACAAACATTGCCTTCAGAAATGAAAACTGCCCTACCATGGTCAATTTTAAGGCCCATGTGAAGTGGTTTTCCACATTTTTCAAAAAGGAAACCAATACCAGTGTGATTGCAATAGCGACTGTTGTCTCTTTGATTGATTATCAGCCAGAACTTCAATACCTCATCAGAGGTCTGGAGGTTGTTATATCACTAAATCACAAAACATCTCAGATGTTTAGTGATTTTGAATTCCATATCCATCATACTTGTTGGCATAGCCACAGAAATGCCTGCATCTTTTCCTTCACATTGTTCATTTTGCTAAAAAAAAAAATGCTCAAACTCCGTCCATGAGGTAAAGTTCGATCATGTGAAAGAGATTTGTTGCTGCAAGCCAGTGGCACACTACTCACGGAGCCACCTGGATTAAAAAGTCATTCTCTCCAGTTGCAATTCCGGCCCTCAATGTTAAGAGATAAGACAAACCTGGAAGTTTATCTTCAGGTTTTCAGAAAACCAGGAGGGTCAGAAAGATGAGACCACCATCTTTCGTTTTTGTTTTGCTAACTGATGATTTATGTCAGAGATAGAAACGGATACATACAGAAATTAGTGTGGAATGTTACAGTGTAATCCAGCTTTTTAATAATGTCTACCCAGCAATATGGATTCTTTGTCCTGAATTATTATTGGTAAAATCAGGCACAGAGGATTTGGAGAATGAGGAGCAATGCTAACAATAGAGGGGGAGGGAAACTGAGGGGAAATGCCTCCTGCACATTCTTTTTAATGGAGTTTACTCAAGTTACATTTCTTCTTGCACAATAAGCAACTTTTGCCCAGTCGATAAAAGCTGCTGCAAAATTGTTTACTTCCCTTGCAGGTAAATCATTTCGAAATTGGTTTGATATTAAGGCATATCCCTGAGAGCATGTACACTCTGGATGTGGGTGATTACAAAGCAAACTGCTGCAGCCTTTCTGGACTTCATAAGGACCCCTGTACTCTTTCTAATTAGCTCTTTATCCCTCCAGGACACGAGATAATGGCCATGTGTGAATGAAATTTGTAGGTGGATTTTTGCCCTGGGTACGTGTTGGATACTATATGTGTTAGGTGAATGAAACCAATTCATTTGTAAAGCTTCAGAGTCAAGTGGGAGTAAGTCATGTTATTAAAGCATAATCTTGTTTCTGCCCTTGGTAGGGTTCCATTGGCTCCCAAGGCTCAAAGAAATAGGTGTGTCACTATTGCATAGTATGTTGTAATTCCACTATTGCATTACACTCACTGTACTGGAAAATAAAAAGAAAAAAGTATACTCAAATATGTCACTATACTTTGCTTGGTTTTTCAGTAAAGCGTTGATAGACTATACTGTCCCACAATGCAATGCACTATTGAGGAGCTTCTCACAGCTGGACAAAAAAAATAAAGCTAATTGTGGATGGTGATGAGACAGCTCCAGGAACATGTGAGAAAACAAAATGTTAAATGGTAAATCTTTGAAAAAACTTTTTTGCAGGTTAGGTCCTCATCTGTTTGGTGACAGGACTGCAGCATGATCAAGATGAAATGTAAAACATATTTTTCAACCCATTCTCATCCCAGGGCGTCACATAGGGACGTTCTGTCATGCCCTCGGCTTAGCCATAAATGTTAGAGCCCGAGTTTGATCCCGAACCATGCTACACAACTTAGACTAGAGCAAGCCATTTCAGCGTGCTAAGTTATTGCTTTGTAACTAATTTATCTGTCATAGGTAATGTTTTAAGTGTGCACTGTCTACATCACAGTAACAACGTTAAGCCCATTGGCTGCCTGGAGGGCATCTAACGTTATTTTAATTTCATATTTAGGTGTACTTGTGAAAACTGCTCAATGTGTGCATTATGGCGTGTGATACAGTGATGTAGATATACGCAACGGGCCAATCGGGCAGTTGAGCACCAGTGTTTTCTGTGGGAGAGGGTAACTCCCTTTAAGGTGCACTTTGGGCATTTTCACTTTGCAAACCTATTACATGCACAAAAAACATATTTAACACAATAAAAGAAAGGGGAAAAGCCAAAAAGCATTAAATGACCACTTTTTACCTCCCTCTTTGTTGCCAACCCTTTCAGATCTGCCATTACAGAGCCTTTCAAACTACCTGCCTCGCCTGTTATGTCTGCTTTAGGGTCCACAGCTCGTCTACCAGAAGAGTAACATTCAAACAGCCTACACAGTACGGCAGACTGCAGAACATCAACCCCGAGAGGATGTGTCAGAAAAGAATTGAGAAGGCTAATGGTATTCTTCGGAAGGAAAATGTCTAAAAGAAAATGTCTTTTTTTGTCAATTTTGTCAATAAGCAATTGGTTACATGCACAACCGAAGATGTATAAATGCACTGGACATATTTTATGGCGGTCACACACAGTTACCGCCACACATTGCTACTCTATTTAGCTACCGCTCACTGAAGGATTCTTCTCCTAACAGATTTTGTTTTTCTCAGTAGCCCACTGCATAACACCATTCTGAAGCCTTTCAGAGATCATTCTTACTGAAGGATTGGTGTTGCTAAAGGATGTTTTTCACAATAAGGCATGGTGCATTACCATAGCCAGCCTCGGTTTACAGCCTGCAGAATAAATATTTCCCATTGTCAATAAACTACCGGTGAATGAGGGATGCTGTGAAGATTTAGAGTGTGAGGAGGCAAGCGGGGAAGTCCTGCTTATCGAGGTGTACGTTTTCACCCTCGCTGTGCATTTGTCTTGTTAGCTGTTCATTAATAACAAACAGGGCTCGGGAAGTAGTTTGTCAGCCCAATCGCGTCAGTCTTTTTTCATACGCCATCATGCCAAACCCTCAGCACAGTACGTGGCCTCCTCGATGACCCATAACTCCCGACCAAATCAACCTCATGTGGAAAGCACAACAAGTACACATGAATCACAGCAACACATCGGCAGGATTTATTCTCTCACATGAGGATATACAGTAAACACCACTGTCACATATTCATTCTGTGAATAATAATTTTTGAAGCACACGCACGCACGCAGCCACACATTAAAAACTGCAATATCTATTATGGCTTTTCAGTGCTCTGATGGATAAAGCACAGGCTCTGCCAGAATTATTGCTTCAGTGTGTTCAACACTGCAGGGACCTCTAAAAATAAATGAGCAAGCAGACTGTAGGAAGTGTCGTTGGGTGGTTATTTAATCAGCATGCCTTTATTATAATACTGTAGGTTTCAGTGTTTGTCAGTGTCTCTGTCATTGCTATATAAATGACACATACAACACACACCTGGTAGCTGTTGGCATTTGTTATTTGTCACTCCAGTCGTTTAGGTAGGGATGGAGAGAAGCTGCTGATAGCTGATGTTCTGTGTGCCAATTTTCTATCTGCCGCTGTTTGATCATTACATTTTAGTATTTGCATGCCTAAAAAAAAAGGAAAAACAAAGTATTATCTCGTTACACCTGGTAGAGCTAAAAAAGCATATGAAACATTGTGATAAGGGAACGAAAAATGCTTAAAAATGATAATAATCAATAAAATATGACAGTCAGTATTGATAATGTTAAGAAGAAGAATATGAAAAGGGGGAGTTGAAGGAAATGGAAGAAAAGGAGGACAGGGAAATGAAAAATAGAATAATTGATAGGGCAGAAGACGAGGAGAGGGGAAAGATGGACTGAATGAGCAGCAAAGGAAGAAGGAAGAGAAGAGGGAGAACCATTATTTGGAGACAAAGCGATCGGAGGAGAATGAGGAGGAGTAGAGAAGGAGATGAAAAGAAATACCAGGAAAAGGAGAAATAGAAGGAAACAAAGTATATGAATCCATAGAAGCAGGAGAAGAGAAAGTGGGACAAGAACTCCATCCTAGCCATCACAACAAATGTTGTAGACGCTGACTGATATACTTTTAATCAAATTCAATATCAATACATACAATAAAGGCATTCATTCTAAAACAGTCTAACGCTAAGTGTATTTACGTGTGCCTTTGTCAATTTCTGTGCATATGGTGGCATTACTAGCCCTTTTAAAATCCGTTGTTAAGAACCCTTTCATCTCCAGTAATCCCTTTCTCTTTGGAAGTGCGGATTACGTCCACGTATGGCGGACCAAAGTCTTCATCCACACAGGGACATGATAACCTTTCCCTCTCACCTTCAGGATCACCCGGCAACAAAATCTCTGGAGACATGTTCGCATGGGCCTGCAGAGAAGGGAATGTTTATCTTTTTCTGTCAGTACGAGACAGCCGGTGTCATTACATATGCTGCTGCCATCGCTGCCAGCAGCCTCGCCAGCGCAGCCAAGCACCGCTGGTTTCCATAGAGGTAATCTGCAATGGCAGAGGCAGGCTAGATTATGGATAGGAGATGAGACTGCAGGCTGGCCACGGGCGTCCCCCCAAGCTTTTGTCTGTCACGCTGTTTCACTGAAGCGCAGGGTACCTCTTTGGGGGATGAAAGGATCTATCTGTCTGTAACTGAGCTCGCCGAGAGGATGAAATGGATTTGGCTGGATACGGGCTGGGCGGGGCTGCTGAAACATTTAAACATCTCTGCCAGACGCGAGTCGGGGAGCAGATACACCGAGCGCGACCGTTTGGCTCGTAACAGGTGTCCAAAGCAATCATGTAACACTGAATGAAGACAACGGGCCCGGCGCTACCAACACAGGAACCTCTGTAAAGGGTGACGCGCATAGACAAAAGCCAGGCGGATTGATGTTGTACAGTAATTTAAGATTTTCATATTCAGTACTTTAACAATCATTTCCTCGTATTTGCAGGATTGTCTTGCAGGAAGGTGTGTGTTTACCATGAAAAAGAAAATCTTTGTCAGTGAAATAAAAACGCAATTGACCTCCTATACTACTACATTTAATATCATCTGTCTGCTCTAGCACTTTCTCACCTGTGTCAAGACACTCCTTTTTAGATAGATTTTCTGCAGACGTGTCTGAGCATGAAATTCTCCAATATCCACTGTGGTCTGTGCACTCTGTGAAGCATGATTTGAATTTCGACTTCAAACGGTTTTCTGTCTTTAAGTGCGCTTTGACTCATTCTCATTGAATTCATGCACCTCCAAATGTTGACACTACCATTTACAAACAAATGGGAAATACAGTAGGTGTCAGTGAGAAAAGGCAGTATTTTTTTCACGAGGGCATGAATCCAAGAGAGCTGCTTGTGGAAATGAAAAAGAAAGTACGACAGGTATACATGCTGCTGATGCTTTTATTTACTTTGGTAGTCCAAAAGTTTACAAAGTAATGACTGCGGCAAAAGACTTGACATTTTGATTTCATTTAAAATGAAGAGAAACGACAGCAAAAGGGAAGCACTCGAGGAAGCCAAATAAAATGTATTGTTTGACGGTGGAGAACAATGCAATAAAAAAGACTACAAAAACATAATTTCATCGAATGTTCAGTAAAAAAGATTACTGTTTCATCAAGCTGCATTTCATGAGGTGTATACACTCTATACAGTATAATGGAAAACGGTATCTGTATTTCATAAAACCAAGGTATCATGCAGAACTTGAAGACGGCGTGCCAAGACGGAGGACAAAGCTTTCTGACCTATCTAGTTCTGCAGTTTTATATAGGTTTAGTGTGAAAGATGTCAAACCACTGGAGGATAGTGTGTCAGAGGCGATGTGCATTACGCAGGATCTTGCCTGTGGGGTGGAAGCAGACAAGGTCAGGAAAAGCATTTGTGTTGGAGCAACTCATGTGCTGATAGTGGTTACTTTTAGCAGTACTGAAGTAAAACAATGTCCTATTAAAAGGACTTAACAGGCAATATTATGACATTTGCTATGTCAAGTAATGCATTACCAAGGGCGCCGGATTCATTTCTTAAGGAGTGCCAAAAAGTTAGTGTTGTGTCGTTTCGCGGACATTCACTCGGCCAAGGTGGTAACTCGTGCGTCTAACTCAGCAACACACTGGATTGGCTACTGGCTCGGCTGGTCATTTGCTTCCGAGGCTGGTTACTAGCATGCAGAGGCTAGCTATATTAGCTACTGAAGGCTGGCCACTTTCTCCTTTTGCATTTTATTGGTGGATTGGAGCCAAATGCGGCATGCTACCGCCGCCAATCGTGAACAAATAGGATTTATCTAGTATTCTTTCTCAAGGTGCTTGTGCACAAACATAACTGAACTTAAAAATATGTGGAATTGTAGGCTACTCTATATTTCAGACCACTGTAGGAAATCTACGTGTTTCTGCTTTCATTCTGTATCAATGTGTAGTGAATGCGAAGCAATTTAATTAACATTCTCCACAATTTAACATGTAGTTAAAATTTTGCTCGGTTTTACACTAAGTCGTTTTTTCTTGATCAGTCAAGAGATAACTATCTTTGTGAGGGAATTAACCTGAAATCAGGTAGCAAGAGGTCAAACACGGAACAGATTCATAAAGCGACTGAATGTATGTTACAGAAACAAAAGGCAACGATCTTTATAGGTAACATTTACTACACACACACAACTTGTTACACGCACATACGCAACTAGACACACAAAAGAATGGATGAACGTTATGAATTCAGCGATGAATAAAAGATAAATGATAGAGGATTAGTGTACGCCGATAAATGGATAATTTTGGCATTGACCAGTGAAAATCACCCTTTATGTGCCGTTCAGCATCTGAGAGATGTTTTGGGAAGCACTTGTGAACTAATTTTGAAGGGATATCCTATTGTTAGTAACCTATTAGAATCAACCCAGGGGAGAAGTTGTGCTGGAAGGGAGGAGGGATGCACAGTCGATGTTTGGATGTGCTGGCTGTGAGTCCCATGCGCAGTTCGACCAGCGTTTCATCCCGCGGAGCTCCCAAGAGCTCAGGCTACTTCGGGCATTGTTGGTCCCGCGGTGCGACTCGGCTCGACTCAGTATCTCTCGAAAAGGCAGATCCCATCTTTAACCCACTTGGATGGCTGTTCTGTAGCCGCGATGCCTTTCAGAGTTTGTTAAACTCACAGTTCTAACTTCGTCAGGTTGGAATGCTGGATGTCGGCCTTCGACATGTTCTGTGCAGCTCGGGATTCAGCTGATTCTCATGGGCCCGTCCGGGGTCAGAAGGGAAGCGTGGCCTGCAGAGCCGGAGGAGGCAAGTGCAGGAAAGGGCAGAGTGCAAGAGAGCTGGGCTCCGAGTCACAGAACTTTGTTAAGGGTCTGCAAAGTATTGATGAGAACACGAGACTGTTTGGGCTTTCGCAATGTGGGCGGCAATGTGACGTCACCGGTACAACACTTCACCCCCAGATCTGTTTTGCGTCAATTATTTTCCTGTACTCATTTCTTCCTTAACAATCAATTGTTTGTTACCACTTTAATGCTTCCATGTTACAACTCTCATCATTAGCAGAAAGACACTATACAGGATATCATCCTTATGAGTATATGAGTGGTACCCAGGAAAATGTCAAAAATCATGTTACATCTGTTTTAATAAACACACATATGTATATATATATATATATATATATATATATGTAAAATAAAATCAATGCACAGGAATGTGATTAATTGAGGGAAAATCCTTTTAGTGAACAACGCTTGTGATTCTAGTAAAATGAAAAGAACTGTTTTGATTCTAGTAAAATGAAAAGAACCGCTTTGCCCATCAATAGCTCCGGTCAAGCACTGAACGATTTGGTGAGCGACTCTTTTGAACAAATCTCTTTAATGAACAATTTTAATGGTTCTAGTACAGTAAAAAGAACTGCTTTGACCATCACTACAAAAAGTGTGCTCAATACAGCTGGTGTCAGGAAATGTCAGAACCACCTCACTAATGGTTAAAACAATGAACCAGCGCAATAATGACACTTACCGACATAAACCACCGTGTTCTAAAAAGACACATAGCAAACACTAAGAAAAAGTAACATTTTGCATTTTAGTACATAACATTGCAAACTTAAACTACTCAGTCCAGCACTGAGTAGTTTATTTTATCTAAAATGATCCCCATTAAATGCATGATAGGAAATGTGCGTTCATAGTAATTGTTTTTCTAGAGGTCATATGGGTTATTTTGGAAGAAACAGACAAATTATCTACATTATTATTTACTTAAGAAGACTTGTTTGAGTTACTTGAGAATTGGGTCTTGGGTTGTTAAGCTATGAAAAAATGTTTGAGGAAAAAAGAACTAATCTTTGCATATACTTATGGCGGTTTTGCCCTGTGATGATCATAATTTTACCATAATTATTTACCATTACAACACCGGTATCAAGCGATGACAGCATAGAACAAATAAATAACAGAATAAATAAAGAGTAAGCTCTATTTAGGAACAAACAGCACTCATTTTCCTTGGGGGATTGTGCAGTACCTATTATTATTTTTAGAAATAGAAAGCCTAAAAGCAGGACCACTTTACAATGTAACAAATAAGAAACTTGGAGGAAAAAAAAGTCACTATATAGGACATCGAAAATTGAGTAAGTAAGTAAGAAAAAGAGCTCATTAAGCCCCTTCCCTTGATGGTTGTTCCTCCGATGCGCAATGTCCAAACTAATGGTAAAAATACCTGAGCAAAAGATATATCGAGGTGACAAGAACAGGAGCCTTTTTTTTATTGTCACATACAAGGTCTCGATTCTCTTTCTGTCTCTCTGTAATTTGCTTTACTTTTGCCTTATAACTTTAACTGTAGTGGCATTGCTATACAGTTGGAAGTGGCAGACTGAACTTAGCTTAAGTCTCCCGCTTCATCAACCAATCACTGATTCAGGTGCATTCTTTCCTTGATTCTATGGGGTACAAAGTGAAACACTGGACTGGTAAATGGGAAAACGACTTCATAAACCAATCAAGAGTCAAACCTTCCCATCACATACAAATACACATGCACACATTCACCTATCGTGTTTAAGATCTAGTGGTGCACAATGTCCCAGTCTTCACACTGGGCAGCTGCAATTTTCTGCGACGTACGTATGCTGTGAAAATGGCTTGAACATTATGCAGAGACTTTAACCCCGTCCATCACTATGAGAGATGCACAGTTTCTCCTTCTTCCCTCGCGCTCCGAGAGCCTTCGAAAGCGACAGAAGTGCTGGGACATGGCTCTCCGGCCGTGCGGGAAGGCATCTTTTGATTAGAATGGCGATAGAAGACTTGTGGCGGTGCTGGCTCTGCTGTTGTGCTCTGCAGGACAGTCATTTTCTCACCAATTTGACATGCGTGGCATTTTGTTATCTAGCAAGGACGCCCTGTTCAGGTTGAGTAGATTATTCACAGAATGTCAAGGAGGGATATTGTCTCCCCTCCTTCCTTAAGGGATCCAGAAAGCTCAGTGAGTCTCTCCCCAATGGTTTTATAAGCAAAATAACACTTGAAGGTAATGGCATTACAGTCAGTTGGAGATGTCTCCATGCAGGCAAAGCTGGATTAAAAATGAATTAGGAGCGCAGACAGAAGGTGATGTGAGGGATTTAAAATACATTTTCAAAACAGTAGAAACAACACATAAAACAATATCTGCCAATATTAGGATATCCAAACAGTAAGATTGGGGAAAATGCAACTTATCCAAAGGTCTTGAGTTAAAGCAAAAAGCTCTGATTGGAGTTATTTCACTGGATTAGCACCCTGGCCTGGACCAAGACAAAGAAAGCTCGCCATCATGGAGAAACAAACTAATGTTGACTAAAAAATGTAAACTGTCATTTAAAACATTTAAACAACTGACAAATGGTGTCATTTTCTGGTGAAGACTGCTTCAGTTGGTATTATGTGTCATGATAAGCACTACAAATTGGTTTTATTTCGACTTTAAAGCTGGGTGAACTCTTTAATATATTCCAGCCATTTAAACTGGGTAAAAGGGCATTCAAGGTAGATTCAAGTATGGGAAAAACACTTACAGTAGAGAAGCTCACTCTCTCAGTCCTGCAGGGCGGGACTCCCACATGGGTCCCAACCTGCAGGTTGGAAACCTTTTGGCTATGTATGTTAGCACTGACAACTTTGGAACCGATCCAGGGATGCAGGACCCTTTACAGGCACTGAGCTGCTGTGGCCTAACAAATGGTCTTGTAATGGCACCAGTCTGAGCTCAGACATTAAGCACTGAAGGCACTGACATTTCAGAGACCTTCTGGAAACTGAAGCAATAGCTTGAGCTTGGATGTAAAACAAAATTAATTCTTCTACGCAAGACAACCTAATAACAGAGAGATTTTTGGCTTTAGTGACTTTGACACTAGAGACTACGGTTCATTATGATGTCAATACAGTCTTGTTTGATATCCACAAACTGTCCAGTATATATTACAATAAAGTATACAAATATAATAGAAATAAAAAGCACTCAGTTGACTACATACTGTATCTCATTCAGTCTTCTAAATTAAATAGAAAATAATAGAACATTTTTAGAAGTATTCATTAATGAATTCGAAAAAAAATAAAATAAAATAAAATAGCATACATTTCATATCGTTGTAATTGCACAGTGTGTTCAAGAGTTATGCCAGTTTTGTAGCATAGAGAACTGTCCTAGAAAAATTTGGAATAGGAGAATGGTAAGACATAATGAAACTAATAACGAATATTTTGGGACTCGTTCAAATGTTTTATGTGCTTAATTTAGTGAAGATTATTGAAATTTTTAGAAGGCAGTGGTGTAATGTAATGGAGTAATACTATTTTGTTACAGTACGTTAGGTACATTTGGGGAGCATCTGTTCTTAACCTGAGCTTTTATATTTCTGTGAACTTTCACTTTTCTCACTACATTTCCTAAATATAAGGTATATCCCTAGTACATTTTCCCCAAGCATTCGTTACTTAGAACTAAATAAAATTGGAAGAAATTTGGTAGCCTTATGGTGTTGGAACACATCAATGGTGTTTGCAAGCTAGATCATGGTTTAACATTGATTGCGAGTGCAATTAGCCTGCAATTAACATTTGCCCATAATGTCAAGTTGTCATAACAAAGACATCTCAAATAATGTCAACTTTGCATTAAAAGTGACATAATCGACTGATTGACACTTAATGTCATAAACCTTCATAAAGACTCCTTCATGGTAATGATGGTATCACATTAGTCTTATGCACCCACCTTCAAATAAGGTGTTACCAAAAGTTGTATTAATCCTATCATTTCTATTTTCATCCTCGCTGTATATTTCAGAAGTGGACTACATCAAGCAGCACGTAGACGAACCCTGCCTGCAGCTAGGTGATGCCAACAGGCCCAGTTCATCTGATGAAGACGATTCCTTCTCTGCCCTGCAGTCGTCTCAGGCATAAGACAGCTCCAAACAACTGGACAGATAATAGGCCTGTTCAGCAGATCACATGGACTTGCTGAAATCCTTCCCAGCTGTGTGCGAGCTGTGCCGTGAAGCTGAACACACCCCTACCTGCCTCAGCGTCCGGCAAAAGGCTGTTTAGCATCGCGAGACTTGTCTTCAGCCCAACACAAGCAAGGCTGGATCCTCGCAATTTGTGAAAATCAACTTCTTTTGAAGGTGAACAGCAAATGTATCACTTCCAAGTAATGACTGGGTTGTTACTGTAGGGAAGGAAGGAAGGAAGGAAGACAGGTGGGATGAATGAGGCATGGAGGGAGTAAGGATGAATGAATGAGGGGAGGAAGGGTGGAAGGAGGGACAGACGGATGAACTTCATAATTCACAAAATTCTGACTATATAATTTTACCATATAAATTCTGACTAACAGCACTTTTTTTGGAACTTTTACTTTTCATATCAGAAAATTACTTTTGATACTGTACTGTGATAAATATCAGATACTTTAAGACTTTTACTCAAGTAATATTCTAATGGGTGACTTTAATTTCTACCAAAATCATCTTCTGGTAAGATATCTGTACCTTTACTCAAGTGTGGCTTTCAGGTACTATCCACCACTGGAAGAGTGTTGAAAAAGTGTTTGGTGAAAAATGGAAAATCCTGGAAAACATGCTCAAGTAGAAATGGGAATGGTAAAGAAATCCACTGGTTATAAGCAGTTATGAGCACAACAAAGTGCTCATAAATGGCCACATTGTAGCATTATCTGCAGCAAAAAAGAAGCACTTTCTTCTCTCCATTTTTTCACCCCTCGCCAAACAGAAAAATTGAAATCTCACTCTACTGTTTTTAGTGACATGTGTTTTGCTTTTGTTCTAATTTAATTAAAATGTCTACAACTTTCAGTGGTTTTTGCCATTTCTGACTGCATACCTGTCCAACAGTTTTATCCACCTTATTGGAAAGCCTCATGTACTGGACTGGCGTTTGTGCGTGTGTGTGTGTGTGTGTGTGTGTGTGTGTGTGTGTGTGTGTGTGTGTGTGTGTGTGTAATCCACAAGATTTTCGTCTCCTGGCCAGCCACCTAGCCAGCTAACTTTGCAGTCTGCTCACACCCACACAGCCCTTTCCTTTGGACAAACACAGCAGTCTCCTCTGTGATGGATGTGGAGTCTAAGTGCCACCACTGTTTTTAGCCTTCTAAATATTTCTGCTCTCGCACAAACGCCTCCACGTGCTTGACACTGGCTTCTCTGTTTGGCCTCTGTGTGCAATATTTGCACCTGTTCATCTGTCTCTTCGGCCCAGCACGTTTCTTTTCTTTTTCTGTTTTTCTTCCACAGTGTTTTGTTTCTTCTCTGCGCGTGTCTCAGAGAAACGCCACTGGAAAGTTACTGTGGGAGCTATGTTAATTTCCCAGACAATAGTGTGGGTGAAGAAAACACATTGCCTGTTATGAAGAAAATGTGCGTGCACGCAACACCATGCATACGTTGGGAATCCATATGTTAGTGTGTTCCTCTTCTTTCCTGTCTGTATGTAAATGTGTTCTGCATGCTCACCCGAGATCAGCTGAGTTTGAGTTTATTATAGCTAATATGATGCAGCATTACAGTAAGCCAACAGTGCCAGCAATGCCAGACCCAGTGCTCTCTGTGGCCCTTTTTCTGAGATTTGTTAGAATAAAATCTGGGATCTACTGCAGGGGGCAAGCTGGCAGGTTAAAGAAATACACCACGTTTTTATGAGGTTGAGGAAAATGCAAATTCCAAAGCTGAATTGTGAGAAATCTTAAATTATATGCAACAAAACGTGGAGGTCTGCTGTAAGAGACCAATAAAATCCATACAGAATACGACGTCAATAAAAAGGTTTAAATTAGCGGGACTATTTTCGTAGCATCAACAAAAAGTGATGGTTTTGGAAAACGGCATACTGCTAAATGTCACTGTGCAGAGGTTGGATGTGTGGTTGCATATCAGAAATAATGTAATAATGTATTTTATTAATGTGAGGAAACTCCCAATCCAATCAGCACTGGTATCCGAGCTGATCAATACATATTTTACTTGGTTGATAACGATTATATAAAGCCAGATAGAAAATGGTTTGTTGATTTAAAGCGACTCTGCTCCGCCTACCATAGGTCGTAAGGAGCATATTCAAACCAGCTATAGCACTGTGTCAAAAGACCCAGCCTCTTCATTAACTTCAGCGAGATCACTGTGTTGACACATCAGGGGCACTGATGCAGGCTGCTGCAGCTCTGGCAACAACCCAATGTCATCCAGTGATTCACATATGTCATATTTCAACTTTTCACCACAACTGCGGCAACACGCCCTTTGTGTTTTTTTAAAGAAGTACTATTTTCCAGTCTGACTCCCTGTGAATACATGTGGTAAATGTGCTTTGTCAAAAATAATCAGCCGTTCTTGAGGTTGACATTTTTGCCTTGTGAGTGATGAGTTTAATGGAACAGCACCTAACCCTATCTGTAACCCTAAAGGCTGGAACATGCCTCACATGCACATGGCTCATTCGCAGAGGTTCACAAGCAGCCAGTAGCTTGTGAAGATAAGACATTAACCTGACTGTGAGCATCAACCTTTCCTGACACAGCAGTTTCCAACCAGCACTCCTCTCCCCAGAAACTATAGTGTCTGGTACATAGACAGATTTGTCAGATTTCACTACCACTGTTGTACGAGAAAAACCTCTGGACACGTTTGTCAATGTCATACTTAGCACAAATTAAAGAAAACACTGGCTAGGTTTTAACAACTACTGTCGTTATGTTATGTTAAGAGATAAGATGTTTAAATTCACCATTTACAAGCAATACAAAACATACAAGCCACCAGCATGACCCAAAGGCAAAAGGCTTGGTAATATAAGTAATACAAATGATCTTACTGAAGAGAGAGAGAGATCAAGCTGGGACATGTATGATGTCCATGAATTTATAATCAAACAATCCTCCAAACACTTGGACTATTCCTTTATGAGAGTACTGATTCAAAAGAGAAGAGTCGGCTTCAGACTGCCGCAGCCACAAACCGACCATGAAGGGAAGACATCAGTGCTGAGCTGTTTCCTGCCTCTTTAGGGAGGAGAGAGTAATGCCTGGAGACAGGCCGAGAGTCAGAAATGCACTGAAGGGTGTCAATAAAGTACAAAATTGAATTAAAGTGTAATTAGGGAAATCATTACCTGACACTTCTGCAGTTGGGGATTTGGTTAATTTACTGAACAATCCTTCAACGAATGGACTGTGTCTTAGAAGATTTTTATGTCAAGGATGACTGAGTGCCTGTGAGTGGTAGACGATGAATTTATAAAGCACTCCTTAATAAAGGAACACAGATTAAATCAAATCTGCATTAAAAATGTTTATGCAGTGTAAAAGATGGCAAAGTTGGTGCTGACGGAAGCATATCTTATCCTGCGTCGAAGCGTAAGCAATAACTGAGGGGCCGTGCCTCGCTCTCTTAGTAGCATTAAAACATTGTTAAAACAATAGCTACAAACAACACAAACCAGCAAAAACAAAATCACATGCTACAAAACAGTGTAGACAAAACTAAGTTTAGTTGAATAAACAGGTGTCTGTTTTAAAAGCAAACTCATTGACCAAGCGTACTATTTGACAAATCCTTTAAAACTCGTTAAAAGCCCTGTCAATTTCAAGTGCTTTTGTACATTGTTCCAGGAGAAAGGCGTAGTTAAAAGCTTTTTTGCCCAACTCGGGGAAACTGACATCTGTAGAACTTTGAGAGAACACAGGCGATAGTTTTGATTTCTACACATGTATGTCCACAGGTAAGGAGAAAACAGCCCAAGGAGAGATTTATATATAGGAGTAAACCAACAGGAATGTCTGCACGCATACAGTAAGGCCACTCAGTAGTAGTGTACAGGGCACAGTGTTGTACAAGAAACAGGGCAGGTGTATTCATAAAGAGCAGATCATCCAACAAAGGTAAAACTGTTGCTGACACCAGGTGTTTGCTCACCCTGAATCTTAATTTTAACTTCACCTCCGAAACAAGGTTCTCATGTGTTACTTAAATGCCAACTTAAGTTTGGTTAAAAGGACCTGAACAACATCAAGGGCAGACTGCGGGAATTCAAGGGTTCGTAAAGAGCAATACATAACAGTATCATCCGCATAAAAAGGGTACAATGCATTTGATAAGTTATCCACCAAAAGTAATACACATAAATGGAATATAATAATGGTCCTAGACTAGAACCCTGAGACGTGCACTTTAATACAGGGAAAAAGGAAGAGAAAGACCCAGAAAACTGGACATATTGAGTTTTAACTTAAATGAAGTTGTCAGCCAGTTTACAGGTTGTCTAGATAAGCCAATACATTGGAGTCTATTAATCAAGGTGACATATTCAACTCTATCAAAAGCCACGGCCCTTAAACTGGCTTGTACGTTTTAAAGTGGTTGATGCCTTTGGATTTAAATCTGGAAGCAATGGCGTTGACATTGTTGCACGCTATGCACTGATCATTTTCTGGCTAAAACACGTAGCTACACACAAATTACATGACCGCAATTAGCTACGGTGCGTCCCTGTGGTGGAGAGATTTATGGGCAGGTGCATCATTTTGTGTGTATATTTGCATGTGTGTGTGTGTGTGTGTGTGTGTGTGATCTTCAAAGTGCTGCACTGGGGCAAAGCAGTGTGGTGTGTGACGACATTATTTTCACAGAGGAGCTTCATTTGTTGCTCCTTCTCAAGTAATTAATTTATTTATGCCAGTTAAAAATAAAACCAGGAGAGGACCCTTGTGAGAATAATAAGACAGGGGAAGGAGCTGGAAGGGTGTCAAAACATCTGCTGGTCGCACTGCGGAGCTGCATCCACTAACAAATCATAACACAGAAAATGTTACTTCATGGGCTCTTACTGGTGGTGTTACATTTTGTACTGTTTATCGGTTTATTTGGCAGCACTATGGCAAAAACATTTTTCCTCTTTGGGGAAAATACATGAGAGCTTGAATCCTGAATCTTTATGCTTGCCTGAATTGCTCTTTTGGATTCTTACTGTGGATGAAACCAGCAGGATTTTCAAGTCCACCTTTTCAGATGTTCCCTTGAAAGCCAAACTAAAAAAAAATATATTCCAAAAATTGTAATAAAAGAGAGATATGGGCACTTTGAGTCTCCAGAAATAACATTTCTTCTTACCCCTCCTGCAACCCCCACATGATCTTAGTAAATATAGCCTAATGGAGGGAAGGTGAGCGTGGTTAAAAACAAAATGTTCAAAGTGCACATTTTTTATGCATTTTAAACATGACTAATCACCCAGTGTAAAGCTACAGCCACAGGTGCTCTGTGTGTAATGATGCAGCATAAAATAAAAAGGTGTGGAAAATATGACCTTCAGTCAGTGAATATCACAGGGTAAACAACCACCAGGAAGAAAAAAAAAAAAAATCAATTCTACTTTTAGAAAAGCATTTGCTTTCCCTCTTAAAATACCCTTTGGACTTATAATATATCAACATGATAACATTTGCAATGATGAATACTTTAAATTAACCTTAAACTTAGAATCTATTGCACAAAATCACTTTAGGTGCATTCACATTCCACTAGATCACAGGGTGTGTAGGCCCAGCAAATACCTAAAACATTTTCTCACACTTCTTTTGATTGTCTTTCTTTTTTATGTCTCCCTGGCCTGGGTTTTGACTGCTCGGGTCCCTGCAGTCTCCCCCCATGTCAGTCATTTTCCAGCGACACCCTCAGATCACAACATTCCATTTATTCGGTAAGTGTTTGTGATCACATGTAATTTGGTTTTCTCTCCACTGTCCCAGTGTTGATGGCAGCTGATGAGGTCTTAGCGAGCCAAGCCTTTTATTCTCCTGAGAGCATGTCCCAAAACAGCATCTGGCCATGCCTCACAGCCAGACACACACACACACACACACAAACAGTCGGTCACACAAACTGACACACACGCTGAATAGACTATATTTAACCAGTTCAGTCCGTCTCAGTGCTGCATTAGCGTTAACCATTCGTCCATCTGCAGTCATTCCATTAAATCTCACTGCAGTCTGTTGTCTGCTGTTTAAAATCTCACTGCTGTGTAATTTCAGTAGTGCAGGGACATATGGTCTATGATAAAAATGATGATATTATGTCGTTCCATATGAGAAGCACAATCAAAATCAAATCCTAAATATCACTCGAGGAGGAATATCTCTTTCTAAACAGATGCACACAACATGAAAACAGCAAAATATACAAATCATTAAATAATGAAAATTTTATGAGACAAGTTGGAGCAGGACACAAGAGATGTGATAAAATCTTTGCAATATTCATAGCTTTAGAATGTAGTACCATAAGCAAAAACTCAAGTCCATGTCTCAATTCTATTAAGATTCTGATACATTTCCAACCTCAGCCACCGTATTATTTCAAATGTAGCCTGCAGCTACTGACTGAGCAATACCCACAATTTGTTAAGGTAATAGTCCCAGGAATTCAAAAATGATTATTTCATTTCATCTGCGGTAACTACAGTACAGAATTAGTGGGAGCAGAGAAGAGATGAGAAGAGAAGGTTAAATTTAATGCTATCAAGGACAGTTATTAGTTTTCCCAAAAAATGAAAATCTTCTCCTCTACACAGATGAAGTTTGCATGTCATTATAACATAACGAGTTAGCTGGTGCAGCGTCTCCCCAAAACAGCGGTGACCCATAACGAGGTCATCTGAGATTTAATGTGAGCAAACAATGACCGTAAAATTACTGCAAACATCTTGTGCAGCACAATCAAAGTATTCAAAAGTCCAATATTTACCTCATTATCGCCTAGATTTTCCCCACTCACAAGGCTCTCATGGCCCTTCTGCATGTCGAAAAGTACTGCTGCTGTCTTCGTGCCCTCTTTTTAAACACATACTTCCAAATTTTAAAGCTATAAATATGACATACAGTACTTATTAGTCACATAAAATCCTGAGACAAAAGGAGCTGCTTTGGCATTTATTTTAGTGGCTACCAACTGGGGCAAAGCTGCTTGGTGCCGCATTGGTAGAATTAAAATGAGGAGGAAAGATTAAGAGAAACATTTAAATCAGCATTAATTAATTAATTTATTTATTTTTGGGCACGTGGGGCAGCCGAATAAGCTGTAAATACAACCTTGATGTATGATCCCCTTATCCTGGCAAATGTGTTGCCTATTTACACAGATATTAGCATTCATTTGGAGTCGTTTAAGGCCATTGGATTAATGTAATATTCGCTCCCCTTTTAGCACTGTCTTGGGCTCCACCAAGAAACATTTTTGGGTGATCAGCTGCTGTCGTCCTCTTTCTTCACCAGCTAACTTTGTCTGTTTGTGATTTGGTGCTGGGCAGCTTTTTCACTAAAAACAACTGCTAGAGCTGGAAATGAGGATGAGAGCTGTGAGACTCAACCAAAACTTTAAAGTCGTGGGCTTTAAAACCAAAACAATAAACTGAAAGAGGTTAAAACACGTTGCAGGGCTGAATGGCGTTTTAATTGTATTCATTTTCTGTGGGTTCTGTCAATTTTAGTGCTGCTTTAATATCACTAATGTGTTAATTTTTAGTGCTGAAATGAACAGACAGAAAGTTTATTGAAAACAATTTTAATAATTGATTATACTTTTAAGTAATTTAACAAGCAAAACTGCACTTCCAGCTTCTTAGAAGTGAAAATTAGCTACATCTATGTGTTTTAATTACATTTCTTTCTCCTTTCTCTCGTTTTGGACTGACAAAACAATCACCTTGGGAAATTGTGATCTGCATTTTTTGCTATTTGCTGATAATTTTTAGACTAAACAATTTACTGATTAATTGAACAAATAATTGTCAGATGAATGGATAAAAATAAAAAAAATTGATAGTTGCAGCCCTAGTTCAGTGACTAAAGGTTTTAAAATATGGATGAAGCAGTGGTGTGGGTACAGATTAAGTTTTTAAAAAGTACTTATGGAATAATGAAGTAAATATTGAGCTTTAAACACAGAATTGTTTGGCTTTAAAACACTTTGTTAAAGCTAGGAGCTGGGAAGGAGCTGTCTGAGTAATTTTATGGTAATTTCTGTCCTTTTTTGGAAGCTTAGTATATTAAGATGCAACCGTATTTCCGCGGTCAGACTGACATGAGTCTGATGAAAAGCAGATATTTACATGTTGTCCTTTGGAGGTGTACTACTCCTTTAATAGAAAAAAAATGAAAAGAAATGCATCTTACATGCAGTGTTGACTGTCACAAGAGTGCAAAACAGACTGAACTTACTAAGCCATTTGGGCCATTTGCATACTCGGATGACAGTTACACTCACAATGGGTGAGCAATAGCAATCCAATCAGGGTTGTACACAATATGTGTGCCGCATGGAGAAGATTGGAGCAGAACTCTTGGGTGTTTCAGCTGGACACTGCACAAGACTGGAGGCTGTTGGCTGAGGTCATTTATCAGCAACCAGCCGCCACAGGCAGTGGCTGGGCACTTTCTATCCCTGACCTATGTTCTCTATAAACCCGGACAATGTCCTGCTAACACTGTTTTTTTTTTTTTTCTAGAAACAGTCTCTCTATCACTGGTGAATTGTTTGCTTTTCTTTCCCGGAGGGAATGAATCGTCCTTGGCCCCCCTGCAAATGCAGACCAGCATCAAGGGGGAATAACTCTGAAAAGGTAAAAACAGAAGAGGGAGGAAAACATAACGCTAACAAGGTTTATACAATGGGTAGTGGCCGCCAAGCAATCTGCTTGGTCAGATAAGCATTCTTACCATGTTTTATGAGACCCTTAACAGCATTCAGCCCGGCTGGACAAAAATGAAACTGGTTGCTAAGCTAAAAAAGTGAGCTATTGTATTAGTCAAGGAGATAAGCAACCATTTGTTTCTGTCCTTTTTACTTTATTCACATATATACACTACATTACAGGCAGCAAATAAACATATCAAATGCTCCACAATCATTAAACATCCAGAGCTCCATCATAAGCAAATGTTGTCAAAGGTGGAGCTGCATCTCACGCTTTAAAAATCAAACATAACAATTCGATACAGGAATTAACATCCAGCCGATTACATAAGACAGCCTTATGAGTCAGTTGCTAATGCTAATAACTAACCCTGCACCCCATGGCAGGATAAAGACTGTATAAAGGAGGAATGTCAGACTTTTCTACAGTCTTGCGAAGCAGCGCTAGTCATCCGATGTGCATCTTAACTCTATATGAGGTTTTATGTAATAAGGATGTTTGCTGACTCATTCTATTAGGTGATGCTTTTTGATATTTAACTGTATGTATTTTATTTTTTTGTGTGATAATAATGCCCATGCCCATCGGAAATCTCTGTATTCCCAGCTCCTTCTAATGCACATTTTTAGTGGCTGAAGCAACATCATGTCAACAATTTGCATGATTGTGTCAGTAACTGCCTCACTATTATACCTAGAATCACTGACAAGAAAGCAAGAATATAGTATAATTGCTATAAGCAAAACATCTTGAAAGCCAGACATGCTGGAGTTTGCCATCTGCTTGTTAGCCCAGTGTTTTCCCACTCAATAAAAATGAAATAATGTTTACTCTTTACTATGCAACACAGTATATATTTCAATCTCTGAAGTTAATGGCTTTTCAACTGGAGTGGCCACATTTGCAAATAACAATTTTGCTCCTGCAAATGAACTCAACTCCCTGATGAGGTGAAAAGTCTACCAGCCTTAACAGCGGGGAATGATGGGCTCACTTGGGCTCCTTATCATATCATACACACACCCGCACACAGGCACACATGCACGAGCGCACACAAACACACCGGCTGTCACTGCACTCTTGACTGAATGTGTGAATGTCAGAATCATTCAATGAGAGAGGCAACAACAGGGAGAGGCTGAGCATCTGGGGAGGCTGTAAGGAGAGGTATGAGCTTCTCCCTCTGTGGATAGACTGACATCTTTTTATTATTTATCTCGCTCTCTCCCTTCAAATATACTCTATTTGCATGAATGGGTAATGGGAATTGTAAAGGAAGCATATGTCATAAAACAACATATAAATAACTGACAATGAAAAATATGAAGAATGTATGAAGAACACACATGAAGCTTATGCATGATATAAAAACAGAAATAGGTCCAGTTGAAAATGTATCATACATAAACACTTTAAATGCAAACCGTGTGTATAATATACTGGACATTACATACACACACAAAAATAATGTACTACTACAGAAAAGTACACAGACACACACTACTTTGATAGAAATACTGCATGTACAGACAGGGAGGATGATACAATTTGAAGACAAAAAGTTGAAAAATAAAAATGCAAAACTCAAACTATAATTCCTAAAATATAAAGTCAATCACAGAATTTGGTTTGAACATGCTAATCCAGCAAAACAATTCGTTTAAGAAAAGGAAAGCCCATGAAATGACATGAAAGATAAAACTCCATGCACTGAAGGCATGGCCAACATTTACTGTTAAGCCCCGAAACAGCCTTGCAGCACTGACCCATCTCCTATTGAATATTATAGGTGCACAATAAAATGATGTGTCTCCAACAGTCAGAGAGCACCTCAGGACCTCACAGTGAACCAGAGAGTTAATTAGAAACGGGGTGTTTCCCGTACTCAAACATACAAAAAAACAGAATACTCATGCAATCCTGCTTGTATAACTACAGAGGGAAAAAAACGTGTAGTGATGATACTGCCAGAGGACCAGACAAGAGGCTCAGCATTTTCTGAAGTTGATTAATGGTTAGTTTGGGGACCCAAATGAGCAATAAGTAATGCAGATTCTGACTAAAGCGTAGTCAGGCTATTGGCTGTTTTAATCACCACATTATGTATGCCTCTGACCATGCTGAGATATGTACTGTGGACAACATTAAGTGAGGATGATTCTCATTTTTCACAATTGACTGGTGGCAATTTATAATCTATAGAGACATAGAGGCAGTTAACTGGCATCCTGCACCACTTAGTGCTACTTAGCCAAACCAAGAAGATGCAACGTCTTATCCATCAAAGCTCGTTGGTGGAGATAACTTTGAAGATTTATTTTTGAGCAGAAACACATCTGCACGGAGTACAGTGAGGTGTGTATTTCATCTAGCATCTGGAAGTGTCTCGCAAACACATGCTTTGTCCTGTAGCTTACGAGGGGAAAACAAGTAAAGCCAACACTGCTGTGACAAAGCACCGACAAAGGCTGTCAGGTTTTCAGGCTAATTAAAACCTCAGCTTCACTCTGTTCCCTGATCACTCCTCACAAAGACCCTTGAGTGGCATCAATGAGCACACTCAGGCTTAAGTGAATGTTTACCTCCCCTAATGACTATCTGTCTCAGTGCTGAGTAAATGCAACTGCCTCGGTCCTCTCCGCCACTTGTTAAGGTTACGCACACTCCCGCAGAGACGAGACCTCTGAGTACCAGCTGTTTGTCGACGCAAGACCATTTGCAGGTTTTTAGTATTTTGCTGTGCGTAATGATTGCTGGACAGCATGGTGGCTCAGTGGTGCACAGTGTTAACACCAAGAAGAATGTCTGCTCTGTCTGCTTGGAGCTGCATGCCAGTTCCTTCTGCTTCTATAAAAAATGTGAGTCAGGTGGCTGGAAAATCGGAACTGTCGGCATGCGTGAATGTTAATGTCTTTGTATCTGTGTTCGCCCTGCGATAGAATGAAGACCTGCCCTAAAGCATGCTGGGATGGGCTATACAGCATGCCCCAACCCAAATGGTTGCCTATTGACATTTCCAGCAGAAACGTACATGCGTCAGCATTGATTTGGAGTTACGTTTCTGGTCACCTGGCAAATGTAAGACCAATATTCCCTATCCTTTTAGCTCTGATCTGGCTCTTTAGCTGCTAAATGCTCCACTATGCTCACCAGCTAGTCTGCCTGCCATTAAGTGCAGCGTGCAGTTGGTTTATCCGAGCTTTTTCCACTGAGCTCACCTGCCTGCTTCATCTGGAGAGCGCTTAGACTGAATCAAAACAGTAAAGTTGCGGACCGCAAAAACCAAAACAATGAGCTGAATGACACTAAAAAGCCCAAGAGATATGAAGGGACCTACAAGGGTGGGTAAAAATTCTTTGTGGAATGTGAAAGGGGTCTATTGTTCATATAAAAATATCCATTAGTGCAGCTAAGTATAGTACTCAAGTAAGTTGTTACTTTCCACCACAGGAATTTATTAGGTATATTGCAGTATATATTTGATACAATTACAGTATATTGCATGTTTAAAGTATTCTCATGTTTTATGTAATTTATGGCTTAAGGCAGCTGTAATCACTGTTTTTATAATAGCAATGTATCAAATGTAACAATGTGAAAGTGGCTGCTCAAAGTAATGAACCGAAAAAGAATTATTACCTGCTCCCCTCGCCTTTAGAGCGCTCTATAGTGAGTTTCAGCCCATTGTTTAGCCGTCCGGCCGCAACTCTCCTGTTCTGGTTCACTCTCACCGCTCTCATAGCATCGTTTTCAGCCGCAGCAGGCAGCTGTTTTCAGCAAAAAGGCATTAAAAACCCACCGTACACTACCTGCTCAGCACCACAGTTAGCACCTAGCCGGCTAGCTACCTACCTAGTGGATCATTTAGCAGCTAAAGAGGCAGGTGTTTCCCTCAGGACAGAGGTTAGAGGACAAAATCACTGCTAAAAGAGAGTCAATGTTGGACTTGCTGGATGTGTAAATTAGCAACTGTTTGCTAACACATTTGCCATGTTCAATTAAAACGTTGTTTATCTCTTGCGTTCACAACTTGTTTCCGCTGCCGCCAAGCGGTCCAAAAAATCCGTTATTTTGCAGATTTGAGTTTGTGTGCATTATCCCTGCACTATTTCTGGCTGCAAGACGAACATTTCCATCAGGGGACAATGCATTTAAAGCCGAGCTAAAAGTCGAAGCCAGTCATAACCCTGGATATGACAAGAGCAAGATGGTAACAATGAATTCGAAATAATTTCCAAAATTGACCCCAAATGAATGTAAATTGCGTTGTCATTGCTGCATAGTACTAGAAGTAATACTCCAGGATTTCAAGTAATATTTCTTCATGGTTTACACATTTCAAAAGCTCAGCAGGAGGACGCCTGGCTGAATGCAGTTGCCAAGGTACCACTTTTGCAATCTTTGGTTACTGTGGCCTGAAAGAGCATGGGGATGACTCCTTGTTATAGGTCACTGCTCAGCCACTGTGACCTACACATTTCCTGCACCTTTCTGAGGCTATAATGAGCCCTTTTCTGTGACATTCTCTTTGATTTTTTTTCCCCCCCGTGCGCAACGTTGGTTTACATCTGGTCTCGCATGGACATCCTTATGTTCCATCAATTGGCAATCAATTCCGTTGCCTTGTCCGTCTCTCCTAAAAAAAGAAATAAACAGGCACACTCGCTTGTGTGCACATAACAGTGCACACGTAAACTTACTGTATCTCCTCTGGCTCACACAAACACACACACACACACACACACACACAAATTGGTGAATGATTTATTTGAAACAGTAAATAGGAGCTGCGGGGACTTGCTTCCGCTCTGCTCATGTAAGTTCTGGGGCTCTGAAACCTGAAAACAGTGTTCTAAAAAGTGCCTAAAATGCAATGTGAACGCATGAAAGCATTGAGCCGTGACACTCTCTCCACCAAAAAAAAAAAAAAAAAATCATCTTTTATTCAAAACTTTTAAATAAAAAGTTTAACCTGTGCTTGCGGCCAAATTTGAAATGGTCAGCTACAATGCAGCTTCAAAACAGCCCAGTAGAAAAATCCTTATCCAAAAACAACACATATGGAACCAAAGAACGGCTGCTCCTATTAGGTAGTTGTCCTTCACAAGACATCGTGACTCCAGGGCAGGGTCAGAAGCAAAGCCACCCAATCCCAGGGCACGGTGATGAAACTGTGACAAATAAACTCGTTCTTTCACTCCACAATCTGCAAGGCGCTGTGCTACGGGATTTGGGCTTCTCTTTGAGTTTGGGAACCAGTGAATCTCACGACTCAATGGTGTTCATTTCTCTAATCCAATCCCTGTATAAAACCTCCCTTTGAACGTCTACAGAAAAGCTGAAAGGCAGCACATAGCCCCCCGTTCGCCTGCTCTCTGCCTCTCTGATCCACGCTCGGTGTCGGACGCACAAGCACTCGGGAAAAGAGCGGGATAGAGCAGATCTAATTAAGTTTGCTGATGGTGAAAGTGATGATTATTCTGCAGGGGGAAATAGGGGAGGGAGGAAGAGGGCAAAGAAGATAACGAGAATAACTGCAGGGGGCTGAATACCCCCTCTCCTCCTCCTCCTCATGATCGTCATCATCATCATCATCATCATCATCATCACCCCAGCCATCATTAAAGCCATAATTCAAATAATTAAAACTTCTTTCGAGATTCCTTTGCACTAATTTAACATCCATTTTAACGATCTGCATTTACTAGCAAGAGTCCTCGAATATTAATGTACTAAATCAGATTCCATTGTGATGTTTCTCTGGTTCTTTTCTGGAACTCAGCAGTTCCCAAATATCTTTTGATAATGAGGGTTTGTTTCGCATCATTTGCTATTAGAAAACTGACTGTGCCATTTTAAATCTATTAGCAGAATGACACACTTTTAAAAGAAAGATACGACTGTAAATGTCAGGGCAGTCAACTTGTTAAAGTTGGCATATCTTGCTTTTTCACCTGATTCTCTTTTCTTTCCATCCTGCTTTTTAATCGGTGTTTGTGTGTTCTAAAATGAGGCATCTGACTCCCGCACATCAGAATCCTCCGGCCCTGCCTCATCCGACCGACCCACCTCCCCTACCTCCCCAGCCCCCGCCCGTAAACACCTCCTACTCTCACTTCCTCCAGTTACGTCTCAGCCAACCGGGAGTGAGCTCGCTGCTGGAATAAATTAAATTGCCGCGGTACGGTACAGGGTGAGGGAGAGAGCGCCGCAGATGCCATTCACGCGTTCCGTGCGCTGGGAGTCCAGGCACCGTCAGCGAAGGCAGCAGCCTCCCCGCGCGCCCCTGCGTGCGCCCCGAGCGCGTCTCTCCAACACAGGGCAAAAATGAGTTAAGAGGACAGCAGCAAGCGACGCTGCTCACATGCGGGTGGCCGTTTGGTCCCAGGCACATTCAGCGAATCCAAAACATACTGGTGTGTTTGAATAGTTAGTCTACCTGGAAGGTTTGACCCTGCGCGCTCTTGAGGTGTCCGCTGCGGCTCATCCCGTTGAACTGTTGGACATACAGTAGGCCACCTATTGCCCGTCGTCGGAGGCTCTCCGATGGAAATATGCCACTGTGAAAAAGAGAAGAGGAGATTGGATGTCACCTTCTGTTTCGCTCAAGTTGCGCTGCCCTTAATTGTGGGTCTGCTTGCGTTTGTGGCGATAATCCTCCCCAAAGTCCCTTGCCAATGCCGCCCCGTCTATGAGCCGAGCCGAAGCCAACTTCACGGTCCTATCAGGGGATTTTGCGGAGACTAATTCCGATCAATCACGGACCACAATACTTACAGAATAAGGTAAAAAAACAATTATCACGTTAAAATAATAACGGATTTTTACATATTGAAGCTTTTTTATCATCCACACTAAATTTAAAATACATTATTTTAGGACATTATTTGTTTTTTATTATATACATCAAATGCACAGTATATATCCTAACCTCCAAAAATAGTGGCCCTTTGTCACAATTTCTGACCCAGCAATACTGAACAAATGCAGCTCTCTCAGTTCATCTCAGTTCATCCATTCACGCCCAAACCAGAATTTCAGCCTTATTGTTCTTCGTGTCTACCCTGCTTCAACTCCTCTCCCTCTCCGTCCTCCTTCCAGCAGGACTCGTCCAGAGTGCAGGGAGAATGAAGAGTCACCGGGGCCGGGGGAAGCAGCATGAGTGGCCCGTGCATCTCCATTAGACTGACGGCCCTCATGTTTCTATGGAAGTGGTTAACACTAAGCCTGCTCCAGACCTGGGTGTCAGTAGGGGCCGGGGCGGTGGACCCTGCTGGGGCTGGCTTCAGTGGCTCTGCCGGGCCCCTGGGCTGGCTCCTGTCAGACAAGGGTCCTTTTCACCACTCGCAGGAGTTTGTTGATTTCACCGAGCGCTACCAGCAAGGATTCACCACCAAGTACAAGATATACAGGTGAGAGACAACGCATGGTCTGCGAAGCTGAGATGCCTGCGAGGAAGGTTGTTTGTGAAACCTGAATCCAAAATGGACCAAATGCAGTGATACTGTGCAATTACGGAAAGCCTGGTATAATTTAGACTCTGATGCTTGTTGCTTTGCTTTGAAGAAAAGAGTCCTTTTTGCAGGATGTTTAAGTACAGGCAAGAGATCACATACTTTACACTATAAACGATGTAGATTTAGTAGGTGGTAAACTGTGGGATAAAGTGTTTGAGACGATTACTTAGTGGAGTTTTGCATACCAATGAAAGCTCTGCATTTGTTCTGTATGGATGCAAGCTTTTTTGGGGGCGACTGCCTGCTTCCTCTTTTTGTGGGCAGCAGAGACATATGGTTCGAGTACGATACAAACGCTCAGAATGCTGCTTATCAGTGGAAACTCAAAGTGGAGATAACGCAGGAGGGTTTGGGCAAAGCAGTGGGATGTAACCGATGTCTGACTGAGCCAGTTGATGTGTGACAGTGGGTAGACAGGATGACTTCAGACGTGTGTGTGGTGTGATGTATAGTGGGTGTGTGCTTAGAAGCAGCAGGGTATTGTTTGGAAGCTTGCTACGAGGACATTTTCCTCCACCTTTTTTTGAAGACAAGCGAGTGGAATGAAAGGGAAAACGGAGTGTTTGAAGACGCAAACTCCCACGTATGAATTCACAGGACATTAGGTAGCTGTCTGTTTTGTTGTCAATCGGCTATGTGGCATGAAATAGTATACAACATGTACATTGTATGCTGTTTCAAAGTAGTATTCTTTTAAAATAACATTAAATTAGCAATTCTGATTCTTGCATTTCAAAACAAAGGAGGGCGATTTTGTCATTTCACACATTCCACCAAAGCCCACTAGCCATATAGAGTGCATGGTTTAGGCCATGTACACAAGCAAAACACAGTGTAACAGCTGTAAACCTCACCTGTACCTAGCAGGCGTTCTTCATTTGTCAGTAGCCTGTGTGTATGCAAATGTGGTTGTGTGTTTATGCTGGTATTTGCCTTTGAGTTTTATTCTCTTCAGGACAGAAGCATTCAAATGCAACACTGAAACGCAGACTGATACAATTCTTTTATGCTGGGTTTCAGACCTTTTTATCTGTTGAAGGCAGCATGACCCACACGCAGTGTATGACTGTAGGGGTAGGATAGTGTGTGTGTTATGGATATATCATCTTATATATGTACGTGTTTATTTTATAAATTGCCACAGGAAGTGGATTTTTGCTATTTTGACTTCGGGGTGTTGTGGTCCTCTAGAAGTTGAGACATTTCTGTGATCTGGTGAAACCAAAATGCAATTTTCATCGAGAGCAGTCAAAAACAATGCCGGTTTTCACATTTTATGAGAAGCTGGCGTACTGTTTCCAGCCGACAACAACAACAGTAAGCCTCTTTACAGGATACTGTGTGTCTGACCGTGATTGGGTGTGCATACTTGAGTGTCTGTATTTATGGCTGTGTGTTGTGCCAGGTGTTTTGATACCTGGTAATGTCGTCGGAGCGTCCACAGCCCTGCAGCAGAGGGGCTGATGCCAGCTGAACAGAGGTTTGACTGACACTGGCATTTAGCAGCTGACAGGGGTGACAATGCCAGGCAAAGATAGAGAATGTAGCGCTGTTGGCTTCCCCACATCTATCACTTCCTCCCTCGCTGCCTCTCTGTTGGCCTCTTCTTTCTGTCGCTCAGGATAGCTCTATACCTGTCTTTCTCCCTTCTTGTTCTTATTCTTCCTACCCCACCCTTGGCATAAAAATCTAACAGACATTTGCATACAAGATTGACAGTTTTGCAATATTAAAACTCACATGGACATTGTCCAATTTGTTTTCCAAAAGTATAGCACTGAAGCTCTTTTTCTTTTGCATTCAATGACCTACAGTTTGACTTCCTTTGACCTCTATCAGCAAATATCCAGAAATGCAAACTTGACAAGTCCATAACCCTCCTTTCCCCTTGAGCTGCAGTGGCCTTTTCGGCTTCCTCTGAAGACTAAAAAGCAAGCTGACTAATTAGAGCAAAGATCCAATTGAAACTCAAGTGAAGAGGTAGAATTTCACCGAGTTAAAAAGTGGAACAATGCATTGTCATTTGCTTCCCTTGGCTTGAAAAACAAGTCTTTTTAGGCTTTAAATATCTTGCACCGGTAGCACTGTCATCCATCGCTGAGCAGTCGAGGACGCCAGTTAGCCGAGAACTGAGGAGATCAGAAGTGCCTTCGAAATTTAATGGGCTGCACAGTTTTTTTCGTTTCAAAACAGAATCGTGAATTTTGAAAGCCAGAACAATCTTTTAGTCATTAATAGTGATCAACAACACTGTTGTGCTCCTTGCAGACATATTACGGGCGTTTATGGGTCAGAAAACGCACTGTCATTGCCTCTTGGATTTAGGATTACAACACACAGCGGTGACGTTTCGAGTCGATAACCCAAGCTGGCCTCTTGCAGAGCTTTCCTCAGTTTCAAAGATTTAAAGACGTTTGAAATAAAAGCATTAAAATCCAACCTCTGTCTCTGCCGTTATCTCCATGTGCATCTCACATTTTCTCTCTTTTCTCTCCCTCCCACCTCACCATACCCCCCTTTTTCTCTCTCCCTCCCTCCCATGTCGAATGATCTCAAACCAATTGCTCTCCCTCGCTCATAAATATTCTCCAGAGCTCAGTTGGCCTTTCCCGTCGGGGGGCAGGGGAGAGGGAGTTGGGGACGAGGGGGAGGACTGGAGGAGTTGGAGTACAGAGGAGGGGACTTGAGAGGAACCAGGGCTTTTACCCCCTCCTGCTGGCCGGTCACTGCACTGGAACAGCTTGCAGCCGATTTTAATCATAATACATTTTAAAAATATCGATGGAATATTATTCAGAGTAGAAGTTATAAAGTGTTTTCATTTTTTACACTAACGGCCTCATCTTCTGTTTGGACTGCATTGAAAGGGCAGATTAAAAAGCCTGGAGAATTACCGTTTTCTGCCACAGCTGTGCAATGTAAAATGTGATTTTCAAACGGCAAATCCTCTGAGTGAAAGAGGTTTTCTCTTCCCAAGGTCTGATCAAATGCAATGATGGGAGCGGGAATTTAATGGTTTCGGTGCATTCAAAAGCAGTGAAAAACAGGCACTTAACAATATTATTTCCAGTGTGATTGTGAAAAAACGCACCCGTTAATGTCAGGCATAAGTGCCGTTTCAAAACACCTATTCCTTATTTCATTATTTTTCTTCTTCTGGCAAGTGTCGCAAATGTCACAACAACTTCGTGGCTTCAGTTTTATACTGAAAGCATTCAGCTGGTTGCATGTTCCTTTGTACAACAGATACACCTGGGTGGATTTGAGAAAGACACACAGTACTGTAAAGCAATTAACAGCATTTCTTTATTGACTGCTGTTCTTGTTCACACTGTTTGCGAGGGTTCAAATTAGAGATACTTTTGTGCAGTTGCTGCCGTTACGCACGCGTCAGAGGTGAGAATTAGTGCAAAATGAACAAAAGCATGTTTCATTTATTAAGTCAGAAGCTTGGGGTGTTGTGAAATCATTCCGGTGAGCGTGAGAAGCGCTTGCGCCATGATTTCTTGCGTGTAGTCGAGCCATATCCACAGACAGTAGCATATTAGTCAAAATGTCAGCTCCTCGTTTCTTCTTCTTCATGGGCCATAACTTTTATATCACGCCTCATCTCCCGTGTTTTCTCCTCTCTTTTCTCCTGTCAGCCCACTGGCTATTACACTGACTTTCATGAGGAGTCGTCTGTTGTAATTATGGAGTGATTAGTGTTTCAATTATATGCAAACATGTTTGCAGAACGAACAGAAAGCAGAGGCATGGCATTATAATACCTGTGCTGCACTGTGTAATCATGTCATTTAGATTTGAAATAAGTAGAGCCTGTTGTGCTTTATCCGTTCCACATCTATGAGTTTTGTGTTTCGAACGCTTTAGACGTGACAGCACATTTAGAAGAGATCATAAAATGGGATGGAACAAATAGGTGTACAACTGCATGGAGTATATGAAGCAATGAAGAGAGGAAAAGAGAAGAGAGCATTAAGGAACGTCACAATGTACTGCAATGCAACACAATACGATTGAAACTAGTACCATCGATAACACACTAGCTGTATAGGGAATAAACTCTTAAAGTCTTCAATTCTAGGAAAGGCTAAATGTATAGTGTTTTTAATCTAAATATCTCTTTGGTCAAATCAAATGGACAGCTAGATTTGTTTTGGAATCATTTCTAGAGTGACTTCATGGATACACCTTTTTATATCTCTGCATGCAGTGAGAAGGTATGCCGAATGATGACCAGCAGTCAGTGGCAGTAACGCACAAAGAAGCACAGCAATGTGACTGTAGCAGCGGCAAAAAAAAGACTGCAAGCCAGCAAACACGAATGTAAACAATGCGGGGTTTCAAATATTCCAAATAATTTGGCTTTACGAATGTTTTATGAGAAAGGAATAGCAGTCAACATGCCTGTTAGACCTGAATGCACTCTGTAAACTTAACCTTTGTTTTTTTTACAAGAACTCCTCCCTCCCTCTGCTCTGCTCTATGACTATTTACTTATAGTTATGGTTAAGGGCTCTGGGCAAGTTAAGGAAAATCAAACTACCCGGTTAGACTTAAGGAAAGATTGAGGCTGTCCTCGCCAAAAGAAACATTATTGGTCGCTTGCTTAAATGCCTAAAGTGGCCTTCGTTTAGATTTACGTGGACCCAGAGTGTAATAAGTAATGATTGACAGATACAAGGCGAGATGCTGTTATAGCGCCACGGAACCTCTTATCAAGCACGTCAGGGTGGACGGTTGGGTCAGCAAAGTATGTAAGTTTTACGCGCAAAACGTCCGCTTTTTCCTAAAGGTCAGCATTGTTTTTCTTTGAACCATCACCATGATCGTTCCCTCTTAACCGAGTAGGGTTTGTGCCTAAACAAAGAAAAGCTTCATATTAATCATTTTGTAATGGTTTTGGAAGGTACTGACAAACACAGTTGTTCTGTCCAGTTGTTAGAGACACCAGATCGGTAAAACACTTTGGAAGGCAATGATAAATGACCTGTGTTATTTTGTGGTTTAGTTTAGAGGATGTTTTGCGAAGACTGCCTTAATGGTTTGTGTTGAGAGGGAATGGACTGTAGTTCCTTGGTTCAACGCAACACAGAGGCTCTGCTGTGGTATAGCAATGTTGCGCTTCTTCCCCCTTCGCTACTACAGATAATAGTAGCAGTAGTAGTAGCATCAGACTGTTAGATGCTCCTTGTCACGAAATCACAAGCTCAGGTTTTTTCAGGGAAGTTGAGGATGGTGCGATACCTGGGCAAGTAAAAAAAAGGCGAATAGGTAAGAGGTCAAAGGTGGTTCATTCCACCCTTTATTTATTGTTGGTGCTGTTTCTTTAAATCCAGAACACATTCCAGCACTTTCCCTCTGCCTCTCCACTTTCCTGACATTCATACCCAAATCTAATCTGACTTTGATGTACACAGTGTGGAATGGAGTTGCAGGCAGAGGCTTCTGCTCCTCGCTGCGTTGGCCTTGTTTGTTTATAATCAATATATTAGTGTCTTGGAATTCTTCTGGTGAAAAGTGTTTCGCAAACGCATGGCAGAGATCCCGAGATACAGGTTTCATGGAACTACAGCGTTCTCTCGTGCATGGATGCCTGAGCAGCTTTTTCAGTGAGAGGCTTGTGGTGGAGACAGGTCTGTCGTCCTCCAGTCAGAGGTTGAGTGTGTCTCCAAGACAAAAGCAGAGCAGTCTCCTCCTCCTCAGCACCAGCAGCGATGACACTGACGAGGACATCATCCAGCGCAGACATGGCTCCTGACAAGTGCGTGATGGGGGAGTTATCGGGGCCAGGGGTCCGTGGAAGCAGCTTTTATGAAATAGAGATGCTGCATGAGCGTCTGAATGTATTTTGTACAGATGGCCTGAGTTATGATCACTGGGGTAGGGCCTGGATTCCAGTTTCATTAGGTATTGTTTTGTCCCCTAAGGTTCAAGTCATAGCTCTGCAAGATTTTCATATCAAAATTCATCTGCAATATCATCTCACATTGTAGACGGGGCCTGAAACATCCCATCCACCCCTAATTTAAACAGAGAGAATTCACTCTGTTTGCTCAAATTTAAAACTGGCGACATGAGTGGTCAATGGTATCTCCTCAGTGCATGGGAAGCAGTGAATCAAAATTTTAAGGGTGAAGTCCAAGTATCACCAACAGCACGTTTTGGTTGTTGTGTTTTGTACAGTATATAAAAAAGGAGACTTTTCATGATGTCTTGGAAACAATGTCCTACACAATTTTAAGAATTCAAACAATTATTTGCCATCGGTGTTTTGAGCCGCTACAGTTTGAAGTGGCCTCTTGTATAGCTCTAAAGGAATTTCTTTAACTCCCAAACCCAATTTTCTTGATATTGACTCCATTTCTGTGTGCTACGATAACATTTTACTCAACAACTCAAAAATGTCATAAATACGGTTTTACCACACTTAATTGAAAAATAAAAAGAAAAGCAAATGAGTAAAAGTGTCTCTTGTAAATGTCCATTACATTTTGCAAAGCAACATTTTGGTTCAAGCACGTATCATACTGTACTTGTCAAAAACGTGCAGTTTACAAAGTATGACATATTCACTTAGGTTGTAATTTGCACATAAACGGTTTTGACAGTTTGGTTCAACTTTAGAGCTAACACTTCTTAATGATTAAGTGAATGTGGACGTGTGGTTGTGCTTATGCACGTGTGTGGCGGTACTTTGTGTGCAGCTACAGCATATGTGATTATAATTTTAGGAAGCCCATGGAGGCATGTCACTGACAGAAAGGGACTGTGTCGTGACGAGCAGGATTTAGCTCAGCTGGTGGTAGCTCTTGTCTTCTGTTCCATTTGATTGTCTGTGGATGTGTGTTTGTAAAGTTGAGTGTGTATGCACAGCGTGTATTATTAGTATGTGCATGCCTCATTATGTACACAATGTGATTCCAGGCCCTCCCTGTTTTGTGTGTGCAGAGAAGTCTCTTGTCAACAGTGTTATGACAAATTGCAGTACAAAAGGGATCAGTAGTCTTCATGTCAGCAAACCCTCCTGCAAAATCATGCTCTCTCCCTGACTTTGCCCATGCTTTCTGTTATCAAAGGTGTAGTGATATTCATGGGAGCTACAAATCAATAATGCAATTGTTCAGTTTTTTTTAACAAAACTCACCCTTCTACAACATTTTGGCTGTTTTATTTCACAGTTTCACAAAATTGGCCTGAGTTTGAACTGCCTCAGTAGGCTAAAATAAGGTAAAATGGTGCAATTGCATGTCGTTTTCCTTTCTGCCAAGACACATATAAATGGTAAAGCTTTGCTAAAAGGCAAAAGAAAGAGATAGCCACTATTTACTATCAAGGGTAGAAAGCTGTAAAAATGTGTTTGGTAGGGAAATAAACGCAAGTAATCAGTTGAGATACATATGCGCCCAGGAAGTGACCATTTATAGCAAATAGTTAAACCATATACCAATTTGGCTCTGCTGTTTGAGGGAGTTCTCAAATAATCTGAGCACGCACTTACACGCACACACATTACATCTTTGTAAAGTCTACAGTACCAAAGCTTAACTTCTAAGGATGAGGTTGGGGTTGTGGAGGGGGCTGCAGCAGCAAACAGCGTTGCCATGAGTGTATCAGCACTGTGAGGAAAGTGTCTGACTGGAGACTGTGGTGGGCATCCTGTCTCCTACAGTAAAGCCTATCCTTAAGAAAATAGTTTGATATTTTGGGAAATATGTTTCTTTACTCTCTTTCCAAGAGTTAAAAGAGAAGATACATACCACTCTCACATCTGTACGCTGAAAATATCTAGCTCTAGCCAGCAAACGATTAGCTTAACTTTGCGTAAAGATTGGAAGCAGGGGGAAACAGCTGGCATGGCTCTGTCCAAAGACAAAAATTGCTTAATATCAAAATCTAAGTGCAAAAAAAAGTTTTTGTGTACTGGACTAATCCTTAGCTGGGAGCTGGGAATTTCTTAAGTCTTCCTGTCACCATGAGGTTGCCGTCCAACCAGGGGAGACAGATGACTTTAGTCTTCTTTACTCTGACTTTAGTCCTCTTTAGTCCATCTTCTTCTTTTCCTTTCGGCTGTTCCCTTTCAGGGGTCGCCACAGCGAATCATGCGCCTCCATCTAACCCTGTCCTCTGCATCCTCTTCACTCACACCAATTAACTTCATGTCCTCTCTCACTACATCCATAAATCTCCTCTTTGGTCTTCCTCTAGACCTCCTGCCTGGCAGCTCCAACCTCAGCATCCTTCTACCAATATATTCACAGTCTCTCCTCTTTAGTCCATCTGTTCAGTATTATTTTAGAACAGTAACATTTAGAGTTTATGACACTGACACAGAAAAAGAAGAAAGGTCTTGTCAGATCCGTGTAGTTACAGTGTCTGTAAAAAAAAAATAATAATTTGACAGCTAGTCTGTAACTGAATGAGATCTCCAGTAAGTTGGAATGTGCTTCAACCGCTCAAGGTAGACCTAGGTTCCTTTATTTGGCACCATTTTGCATCCCCAATGGAATTCATCCTAATCCTCTACAGGAGTTTAAGAATGCCTGTGGCAATGGTCACAGTCGTAGGGGGTAATCAAATGTTTGAAATGTGTACTTGAGTAACACTTGGTAGCATCAAAGGCATGGAAAAGCAAAATGAGCAGGAAACAGAATGTCGTCTTGATTACAGGACCTCTCAGAGGTTTAATAGGATTTTCACGAATTAATGGTCTGATGTTTGTTTGATGTTGCTGGAAAAACTGTTGGTGGCAATTTCGTGAGGCATTCACAACTATTAACTACATCATTACACTCTCTTCCTTCGCCTTGATCTCGCTGTCGTTCCTTGTTTGTCTCCGCGGCGGGTGGATAACTAAAAGACACGAGTCGCTCCATCTTTTTCTCCCCCCATCTTACTCCCTCTCTCGCCTGACTCTCCAGCTCTGCTCTTTTTCAGACTGGATCATCAGTAGCTCAATTAAAAAAGTGTGCCCCTATGAAGGTGCCTTTCAGGAAAATGCTCGCTATGGAACTGCCATGTGTAGAATTTCTTCTGATGTCGCACAAATGAAAAGCCTCTTTGTTTGTAATTTTTAATTTCTAAAACAATTTCTCTGTTGCTAATGGTGCATGCATATTTAGAAGGATCAATGTCACATCAGATTAAACCAAGAGGAGAAAAAAAGCAAACTACAGCAAAGAAAAAAATCTGCAACATGGAAAACAGCAAAGCGGTTGCAGTCTGCCTGCAAGGCCTTCCAAATAAATGTAATTTGGCTTATTTTACTGAATGAAGCATGAAGGACTTTTCTCTGCACAATTCTCTTTGGGGAGGTCCTTGAAATAACTTTGAGTCAACCAACCAGCGTGTTATTTGGGTATCTGGGGTAACCCAGCTACAAAACGCAACCAAGTGTTCTGGCCTTTATGATGATAAGCAAATTATTTATCATGGTATGGTAAATGTCTGTTGTAAGTGACAATTTTCTTTGTCTTTTTTTTTCTTCACATTCATTTTTGAATCCACTTACAGAAGCCATTACCAATAAATATGATGCTTTTCTTTCACCTAATGCCATTGTTTGCTTTTTATTTCTTGCACTGTTTTCTTTTACTTAATTTAATACTGTGCTCCCAGAATTTTATTTAAAACATGTACGTTTAGGTCTCAGGTCACAGAAACTAAGAAACTGCAAACTAGTCTTGTCATGGCCAGTTCTAGATTTTCTCGGTCAGTCCTGTCCTAAAAAGTTCGTCTACACATCGTTTTTTTTAACGTGTTGCTGAAATCTTTCCCAAAACTTAACCAAAGAGCTTTTATTGGTCAGACATAACTACAAGATGCAAACCCCGATTTGTACAAAATCGTAACGCCTTCTGCTCTGGAAAAAAACATTGCCAGATGATCTAACCAGCAATGGGGTTTCCCATTGAAACTTAACTAGCAAAACAAATTCGTTAGACGTACATTAATATAAGCTCTGGGAGAAAAATTAGGGTTTAGGGCACCCAATATGATAACGTAAGAGAATAATAATGTGAAATGAAAGACACATATTTAATTTAAATAAAGGCTCAATACTGCATGAAGTCGAATGTGAAATTATATTTTTTTTAAGTCACTCCATCAAATAAAGGAAGTAATTTCATTAACCTCGTCCCCTTTATAGTACCAATATGGTTTCAAATGTGCATTAATTACTATTCAATGCAAGAAAAAATTCCTGACATGCCACAGGTTTGCCAGTGTGTAAATATTTGCCACTTCCTAAATCACAGTTTGAATCCAGAGATTTGATATGTAGAGCAATGAGCTGGGCCTAACTGCTGTAAAGTCATTAGACACTGAAGAAAGTAGTCAGGAAATGAGAGATGAAAGAAACTGCCTTTAGTGGTAATCAGCTCGCTGTGGGAAACCGTATATGAATGCAAATATTCAGAACACCTGCAAAGACAAGCGGAGTTATTTTCCCCCCCTTCGTTTTCTTTCTCTGTGACATTCAAATGTTCTTATGAGGAGTTGAAATGAGAATGCATTCTAGCTCACCACATTAACATTAGCATAATTGAGACACCAGCAACAGAAGACTCATAGAGCTGTTAGGCTTCTTCATGCTTAACTTGCAGACAGAGTGATTTTAACCATAAGTTATATTTTGAAAATCGTGTACAAAATGAATCTACTTGCTTGTGTTGAAAAATGTGTGCAGTGTAGTGGACACATTTTAAAATCCTGACCGAGTTTTGACTCATATGATTTCACTGGCAATTTTAGTGTCATTATTCTGTGCAAATTAGTAATTTTGCATGGTTGTTGCCCAAAGTTTGAAAGATGTGGTGTAGCCCCCTGTGTGGTTTCCAATCATTTAGCAGAATTATGAAGCAGTCGTAACGTAGCTTGTGGGCTTTTTATTAGCCAGAGAGTCAGGATTTCACCCTGCAAGGCCTTTATATAGACACTCCCTTAGGTATTTTCCACAAAGAATAATGACACCGAGGCTAAACAATAGCCTATGTGGGCCAGTGCGACTGTATTTGTTCATATGATACAATATCACGGATTAGAGTATAGCTTTTTGATTGAACTCAACTTGGTGCTTGAAAAGTATTGAAACATTTTTTTTTTAAAAACATGAGACATTTTAAAAAGAAAAACAAATGAAAGTAGTAGTTGTTTTGTCTATTTTACAGTAGTGACCTAGATCTTCTGACTTCCCTAAGCATTTTTTTTTTCGCTACAAAGTGCCCCCTTCTTTTAAAATACACTTACTTTTTATATTACGAACATGTACTTTTCTTATAATAATTTCCACGTTAACATGCCTCGGGGGATTGCATTAGCAGTAGCAGACACTCGCCCGGCCTGCTCGGTCACGTACTGCACTGAACTGACACAATCTGCATTGCTATGCTCTGTAGAGTGTGTCAGCTGCATCAGCAGGTTATTCGCCGGGGTTGATTCCCTGATTTGTTATGTGGGGCACCAAGCAGAGCCCTCAGGCTGCCTGTACACTGTGATAGATCTGAGACACCTGGGCTGTGATGGACAGGTAGCAGGGTATGACTCCCCTGCTCTGATCGCGGCCTCTGTAGCTCTTGCAGCTCCTCACCTCCTGGTGCGCAGCGCTCCAGCTCGCACAGAGGGGGGGGGGGGCTGACAGGTAGGTGTGCAGCGAGCCCCCTGCTGCACGGAGATGGGGATGAAATAAACCAGCCGCCCTTTGTGTGTGTGTGTGTGCCTGTGTGTGTGCCTGTGATAGGCTATTCCAGTCACTCAGCGTCTCGCTGAGAACAGTTAAGGGTGAAATAAACCTGCAGTCTTCCATGAAACGCAAGATCTTTTTTTGTGTGTGTATGTGCATGGCATGCAAAAGGGGAGGTTGACAACAGATCTGTGTGTGTGTGTGTGTGCTGTATTCTCCAGCTGTGGCACCATTCATAAATGTCCATCAGCGAGCAGCAGAGTGAGGCACTGTGTCGATCACTGTTAAGCTCTCCCTCTTTCTCTCTCCGCTGCTCCCTTCTTCAGCCGGCCCCAGCGGACAGAGAGAAACACTAATGGCCGCTCGTTATAGAGAAACACCGACATGAAACAGGCCTTAATGAGCTGTTTTCTGTTTTGTATTTTTCTCAGGGGGTCAATGTTATTGGTGGGAAATTGATTGGCAGCAGGCCCGCACCCATGGGGGCTCTGCGATATTCCGGGCGATTGCAAAGTTGTTGCAGCAAGGGCAGCTTTGTTTAGATGTGTGCAGCTGCAGGGTGTGCGAATGCATGTGTCTTTGCGTGAGGGAGCTGGTGTGTGTCTATGGGGTGCTCAGGGTTGTATGTATGTTAGAGAGGGAAAGACGCGTCCGAAAACCCAAAGTTCCCATTTGCTCCTTTGCAAAGAATTTTTCAAGCAGTGTTCAGGAAAACTTGACATTTTTGAAAGTTTGAGGAATTTTACTTCCCACAAAACACGTAAGCTGGCATTTCAGGCATGCAGTGGTTGTCAGTATTATGCTATAAAACAATGTAGACGCTACCCTATCACTTTGTGAAGTACTGTGCTCTTGAAGGCCATCTTGCATTCACATTAGATTGTTTCTGTCTGCTTATCACAAGAGGAAATTGTTTGCATAGGATGCTACTAGGGATTGGTGATAAAGATGAATTAACGGTCTATGATATTACTGAACATAGTGATTGCCGTATTGCACATTTTCTTAAACTGAGACTCATAATAGATAAAATACCCAGATGGGGAGCCCTGGTTTTGGCTAATCCAGTAAATGAAATACCTGACAAATGCGGTTACTTCACATTGAAGCAAAACCACAACTTAATATAACAAAACATAGCCTATTTGACCTTCACTAATCAATCAATCAGCACAGAATGATTACCCACCTGCAACTCATTGGAGCTTTTTAGCTTCCTTTATCTCATTGTTTTTTGTGGTTTTTTACAGCACATTTACTGTATGGTTCAATCCCAGTGCCCTCATCAATCCTGTTTCCCGGAGCAGCAGGAAGCTGTTTTCAGCAACAATAAAACCCACTGTGTGCTACCTGCCCATCACCGAATGGCTGACCATCAAAGTTAGCGAACTAGGTGGCAAAGAAAGTGGAGCAACTAGCAGCTAAAGAGCCAGATATTCCCACTCATGTGGTTGGTGGAGACCAACCAAGATCTAAAAGGCAAGCAAATATTAGGTTAGCGTTACAATACCGTTATGGTAGCCTAACATGTCAGAGCAGTGCTGGGCAGGTTGTTTTGGAGTTATTTTTCTCATTGGTGTCCAGAAATTGATTAATGCAGTTTTAATGGGGATAGAAATTGTAGAGTAAAATATGCAGGTTCCCAGTTGGTCAAATTTAGTCATGCTTGTTGAAGCATCTTCCAGACTGCATCTTTGTATTATACAATCAAGATAATAAAAGAATGGTTGAGGAAACAGAACATAGTTGTGTTTAATAAATTCTTGGTTTATTCTCTCCAAAATTAAGTATTGCAGTGTTTCTTCTGACTAAGGTATCTCAGGTGTTGTGGGACTGTCTGAGTCATGGCTGTTGATTATTGATCATAGGGGCTCATTTCTCTCTGTACTGATTAAGCATCTAGGTGTAAAGGCAAATACTGCAAGCTCTAATAGCCAAGAAAATTCCACTGTATTTAATATTCCAAATGAAAATACAACTTTTTTTTTTTCTGTTTTTTGGTCACAAAGCCAAAATATAGAAAATGGTAACTCTGCATCATCCAGCAACTTGTAAACTGCTTCAAATGTGTTTGTCTTAGTGGAAGGTGGGGGTGAAGATGGTGAAGAAGTTTAAGCATTACCCGAAGAGATCGGATGTTGGATGTTTATCTCACCTGGTGCTGATTTAAAAAGCAAAAGTACATTCTTACTCGAATGCATGTAACATGTCATTTTTGTAGTCTTCTTCCCAAGTCATCCACCTACCCAACAGTGATTGAAAGGTCTTCAGTTTCTTTCCTGCTAGGATGGGGTAGAACCATGTTTATAACCAGCTGTATTTTAATAGCGCTAATCTATGCATCAAGCAGCAGTACTGCTGCACTTGGTTGATAAAGGCAGCTGGCATGCTCCAAGGCCAGGCTGAATATCAAACGACTTCAGATGAAGCCTTTTCCCACCAAAAGAGTCCCTGAAAACAGCAAGACTCAATCCATGATTACAGCCCATCCAACCGCAGCGCCTCAAAAAGTGACTAGACATGGGACAAGATTGCGCTATTATTTGAAATCGGCGGAGAAACACAATGTTTTTCACTATGGTGCAAAACAATTCTCCAAGCCGGAGGTAGAGACAGCATGAGACTATTCTTCTTTTAAAGAGTGTTACACAAGATTCACTTAGAGGTCATGCAGACATAATATTTTATGCCTGGCAAGGAGCAGATCTGAGTATGAGGCTCCCCACGAGGGGCAAGCTGTGTCCTGTCCACTTAAAAATCACAAAAAAAATGTTATACCCTCCTTCCAATATCAGAAAACGACTTTTCAGACTGACTTGGTGGATTTGGTCTTTGCGAATGTGCCAGCACGCAGCATTCATGTGTTGTCTGTCCTTTGCTTATACTGAGCATGTGTTTGTGTGACATTGCAGGGAGTTTGGCCGCTGGAAGGTGAACAGCTTGGCCCTGGAGAGACAAGAGAACAATGGCTTTTCCTTGCCGCTGGACCCCGAGTTCCTCCAGACCATTAGGCAGCTGGGCAGGAGGCCCAGTCTCGACGCCATCACTGACAACATTATCAGAAAATACGGAACCCACTTCCTGCTCTCTGCTACACTGGGAGGTAAATAAAGTAGATGGGCTGTGGTTCTCTGATTTTATTGACCTACCCGAACACCTGGGAGAAAGGAAGTGTTTAAAGGAAAGGTTTTGGGCATCCAGGTGGCTCAGACCCAGGACAAACAGGAGTCCCTCTTCCACAACAGGAAGGGATGTGATTGAAACAAAAACATTTACTTTACAGTAAATTTCTAATTGTTATTAACATCAATTAATATCCATTCAAATGCACAGTATGTAATTTATGTCACTAGGGGGCTCTCACATCAAAACAATAGCAAAAGACGTAGTTTGATGACATCAGTCAGCTACTCCCGCTTAGGATTTCTTCAATTTTCATTGTTTAGGAGATTTTAACCAGGAGCCAAATTATTCACAGAGGTCTCCTCCTCTCCAAACAAACCGGCCAAAACACTCGCATAAAAAATCAGAGTTTATCCGGCATGGGCAAGTCGGGGCTGCTTAATCGAGGTGCCGCTAGCATTTCTCTGATAACTTAAGATCCAGACGTTCAGGAGGAAGAACTACATAATGATGATTCATTTTATTTCCTGTTTTGAATTGAGTTCCTGCAGCGCCAGTTCCTGGAACTATTTCGTTGCAATGGGCCAATAACACATATATACAAACACAGTGTCCTAAGTTGCGATTTTGTCACACCCCTCTTTCTCTGCTTGTCCATCCTTGTTGCTGCAGACCATCAGCTATCAAATGAAGGTGATCTGCCATAAAAAAAGTAATTGTTTAGAAAGGGTAAAGATCTAGCAGTGAATCAAATCTGAAGCTCTAAAGCTTCTTGCATGGTACTCATGAAACTAAATAGTCGATTAAATATTGTCTCAGCTGTGACTATGGGTTTGTTTGTGGATGTTTAAGCTCACATTATCTGATTCAACATGCAAAATGTGTGTTTGGAGTTGTTGACAAAAATGTCAGTGGATCTTCCATAACAATACATGTAAGTTAGCCAGAGTACTGTAATATGCAGTAAAGCTCCCATGGCTATCTGCTGCACAATCTCCTCCCAGCTCCTCTGCTGGCTCTTTTTATCTTGCATCTCTTGTGCATACAGTAAACTCTCAAAGGCATGTCATGATGAATATCAACAGTATTTAAAATAGATTGCAAAGACAATCTTGCACATCGTGTGTTGCAAACACAGCTAAAGCATGGCTTAATATAACCTACAGTATTACCTTTAGCCAGTGCTAAGAAATGTATGGGCAGTTTTTATGCACTGAGGAGCGCATAATGTACAGTTTTTTACAGGATCTTGTAAGTGTAAACAGTTTTTTTTTTTGGCAATGGTTGGCAAATCAATTCTGTTTTCACAGCTTCTGGCTATGATAAACGGTGTAATTTCTTTGGAAAAATGCATATTTATTTGTGGGGTCAAGAGAGGTGCTTTAGGTAGATTTTTATTGAAATAAACTGTGATTCCTTGTTGTTAATAATTATTATTATTGTCTTGATAGACGACAGAATAAAGAAGATCATTGTAATAGAATTAAGAAAATTATAGTGTATAATTCCTTTAATTTCATTTGTATTGGAAACACATGAAACGATCTCACCCCATCAGAGTTTTTTCTCTGGTTGTCAAAAGATTTCAGGACTCGGGCATCTCTAGTGGCTCACCTGGTAGAGCGCATACCACATATCAAGGATCCAGCCCAGGCCCTTTGCTGGATATCGTACCTCCCCACCCCTGCTTTTCCTGTTTCTCAACTGTGTCCATCCAAAATGAAGCAGAAATGCCAATAAATAAATAAATAAATAAAGTGAGATTAAAATTGAGATTTTTTTTTCACACCGTGCTGGAGACATGCATTTACCGTTATCTATCCCCAGTGGTAATGCACTGTAGGTTAGTTCTAATGTCGCTCCAAATTAAAACCACATTCCCTATAAAACCCAATGCTGTTAGAAAGGATTTTTCCATCGATCTTTCACTCTTTCCACCATTTGTCAATACACTGTCTTCTGAAAGCTTTGGCTCTATTTGTATTGACAGACTTGTTCCATAAAGCATCTCAATTTGCGCACTATGCTGGAGCTGCCGACTTATCACCACATTTGAAACATTGTAGACCACAGTGTAAAATTAGCAAAGGGAGCTAAGCTTCTCATCAGCGTTCCGCCTTCAGAAGTGTTGTTTTTCTGCCTATGTGATTGTGTAATCGGGGCTGGCAGGTGTTTACGGGTTAACATTTCCCACGACACCAGTGAAAACATT
The DNA here is from genome assembly GCA_011952105.1 of Coreoperca whiteheadi. Lineage (NCBI taxonomy): Eukaryota > Metazoa > Chordata > Actinopteri > Centrarchiformes > Sinipercidae > Coreoperca > Coreoperca whiteheadi. Next base: position 4,483,680 of record CM022489.1, on the reverse strand, counting down.
ATGTGTATGTATTTTCACAGGGGATGATTCATTAATGAAGTCTGTGTATGTGTCTGCTTGTGTGTATTCATAGGGGAAGAGTCATTAATGATCTTTGTGGACAAGCGGAAGTTGAGTCGGACGTCTGAAGTTAGTGAATCCAATGGCACAGCTGTGACTCTGGAAGCTCTACACCAGCTGGCTGCCTCCTACTTTATTGACAGGGAGAGCACCCTGCACAAGCTGCATCACATCCAGATCGCCTCCACTGCCATCAAGGTAAAAGCTTTCTGCTCTCTGAGCTTCTTTCAAACAAAATAGCATTAAAAAAATAAATCAGATACTTTTTTTGCCAAAGCTTTAAATTGCCCCTGTTGTTGGATTTTTTTTTTCCATGTATGATAACTGCCATTTTTATTCTTCAAATTAGATTTGGTTTCAGTGGATAAACACAATAATTGTATTTTGTAATACATGGCAAGTGGTCTTGATTAGCTCACTCACTTAAGAATAAATGAAATCATGGCCAGTATGGGGCATTTGAAGGGAAACCTGGCAATCAGCAGGTTAAGCTCATTTGAATCAGAGGAGCTGTTATTGCCGGCCAATCAGGGTCCAGTCTCTTTTAATATAGTCTCCAAATTAATTCCGTATGTACCAATGTCATTATCGATTGCTTATCGGTCCGATTCTTATTGATTCCTTGTCAGTAGTCTGATTGGGAAAAAAAGTAGGCCTACAAAGGTTTTCAGATAATCTGTATATAACTTGCTATAATACTATTTCCAGAAGAAATCGCAGTCTATGTCTGCCTTAAGCTATACATCAACTGACACGTAACCAACCTCTAGGAAAGCAGGTAACCTACTGAAATGCTGGTTCTTCTACTGTTGAGAAAGGGTGCAAACCTTCCGCTACAAATTTTGTGACTGCACTGTGACACCCGTTCACCTTTTCTTCGCTCATTTTCCCTCCCTGTGCAGCAAGCGTGAAAGGGTTTGCTAATCTGCTAAGCCTACCTGCATGGCGCTAATGTTAGCATAACTTCGACTATATTACCCTCGGGAACGGACGTGCTGCTCGTTTGGGAAGGAATGGCACTTGAGTGTCAAAACATGGCATTCCTGGAATTTAAGCTCATGTTGCGTAGAAAGATGTTCCATCTTATTGCTGGTGTTTCCACACCTACTTGAATATATAAAATGTTACAGACATTAAAACTAGCACTGCTGTCGTGAAATGAAGCCACGCTTTGGACCGTCATGACGTCATTGTTTTGCAATGTGCAATGGTCAGAAAAACATGCCGGCATCGATGGAAAATGGACTGCATGTACTGCATTTATATAGCGCTTTGCTAGTCTACCAACCAGCCGCAACACATGCCAACACTCACCCATTCACGCACTGTGTTCATTCATATGTTGATGGGCAACCTGCTCATCAGGAGTGGCTCGGGGTTCAGTGTGTTGCTCAAGGACACTTCAACACTCTCTCTGAAGGTGCCGGGAATCAAACCGATTACTAGTCGACCGCTCTGCCTCCTGAGCCATGCTTCCCCATAAAAGGAATTGATAAGCTCAGAGGCATACGATTCCAATGGATGGGACCGTTTGGAACCAGTTCTCAACTATAACCGGTTCTCGAATCCCATCCCTAAGTACAGAAGGTGGCAGAAGCTTTTGAACAGTCCATGTGAAACTTATTATTGTTGTTCAACAGCTGTTTACGTGCTTATGTTTTTAAGATAATAATGGCGCTTGTGCTCCTTTCTGGGCATAAGTACTGGGACATAGTAAGACACTCTACAGTGGTCAGTAGTTTCCAAGTACTTACCATTTACTACCAATTACTGTATGCAGTTTACGACCATTAATAGGCTGGTGGGCTACTCTCTCCTGCTTCACATGCATATTTTAAAATGACATAAAGCAATCTTCTCCCCCACTTACAGACCCGGACCCTCTATATGGACTGATACACTTCAGCTGCTTTTATTACCATTTTTAATGAATGAACCCTTCATAGTGAATCCACTTTACCTCAACCTAATGTTCTAGCCAAAAACCCAGTGGCAGCCATTTCATAGGTTAACTCCGGTTACTTTACGAAAAGAACTCCAAATAAATATTTGCATGGTGCCTTAAAGGAAATCATCCAGAGGGAATGCCTTTGGTGAGAAAACATCTTCATTACTTAATACATTTACTTCACATTAGACCTAAAAAAGGTTGGACAAAATGTGTCCAACAGCAGTGGTTCCCAAACTTTTTTAAACCAAGGAACTCGTATTCCCCCGTTTCCACTCTTTCTGCTAATTTACCTCTCTTAGTTGCTTGAAGCACTCAATATCTTTGTTGGCTATAGAGGGTTTTATCTTGTGTCTTGCGCTAATTTGGTACCAATGCCACATTTCACAGTTTTTTTTTACCTGCCAACAAGTCGTCAAATTTAAACAACAAAATACATTACTTGTCGATGCCCGCCGGAAAGACAAATATGAGTGTTTTCTTTCTGCTCACTATCAACAGAACGGCATTGTTGGTCAGCGCCTTCCCAAACCTTTAAAATTCACTGTTTTCTCATCTGATGCTGTGATTAAGGTTTTGTTAGGTTTGGGCACACAAACCACTTGGTTCGTGTTAGGAAATATCCTGATTTGGGTTAAAATTATTTCAGTAAGGTTAGACGTTGACTGCCGGTAGAACATTGTAAACAAATAGTGGTCTCCCGTGTTGAAGTTGAATGTCCTGTTGACCCATCCATCCACCACCAAACCTCCTCCCTCTGTTGACTATTTCTCACTTTGTTCTTCCTTTGTTCTTGACAGACGAGGGTCATGATTCATATGGCAGCTAGAGGGCTTTGTCACTTAAACATATGTACGTACGCATATCGTTTTGGGGCATCTCTTCCCCGCAGATGGGACGTTCTGGTGTGGCACGACTAGGTTTTAAGCCAAGTAGCTTCCACAGTTCAGTCTGATTTTAGTGATTTTGGTCAACCCAGATCTGTTCGTCTTAGACTGTGTTTAGGACTGAGATGTGTCAGCATTTCTTTGGGCTCTATTTACAGTGACAAATCTTTGCATTGCCTTCTTTGTTTTTGACTGCTGTGCCTAGAACACCGCATGCAAGTGTTCACAATAAGAACCGGCAACCTGTTACAGCTGTGACACCACTGTTTCCTAGTGTCTCCAGATGTTTCTTCCCTTCCCCGTGTTTCCTGTTTTCCTCTCTCTGTGTGTTTGTCTGCTTGTGAGTCAGTTTGTGCCTGGCCATGGTTTCTCTTCCTCCCTCCCTCTCTCTCTCTCCCTCCCTCTCTCTCCTGGCTCCCGGCGCCACTGCATCTACACACCTGGTCTCTATCAACTAATCATTCCGCCCATGTCTACTCACCTGCCTCTCATCACGCCATCAACCTGCAGTATACCTACTCCGGCTCTTCATCTGCTCAGTGCCAGTTTGTTGTTTCAGCCTCTGTGGCTCGTCGCCTGCTTCCCATTCGCGTCCTGCCAGCCAGCCAGCCAGCCAGCCAGCCAGCCAGCCAGCCAGCCAGCCACGCTGGCAGACTTCATTCGCCGCTGCCCACACCATCTTCTCCGCCATTACCTCCACACTCGCAGACAGCTCTGGATGTCGAACCCCAGGCTTTCATTCTATCATCATTCCCCTGTTCTCAATGAAAACCTTTATCTATTTAAGTCAAATATCCGTTTCAATAAAATAAACTTCTATACTGTATAAGCAACTAAACTGACTGATCTGCTTGACATTATTTATTTAGCTGGTTGATTTAAAAACTTGAAAAAATGTCATTGCTAACCTTGCCTTGTATCATTGTATGCACTTTACAGTGCTTTGCTGTGACACTTGAGTAAACATGCACACGAGTTCAACCGAGAGAACAGATGAAGCGAGCAGTATTGTTTACTTCCCTCCTCACTCTTTCATGTGCACATTTACAGGCGCTTATGTGGAACAGCATGCTATGCATATCAAGATATGCTTATGATCTACTGTAAATATCATCCTGCGTCTTTTACTCCTTACTTCCTTTGGGGTGTGTTCGTTCGTTCACTCTGTCAGTTGTTGCACAAAAGGAATGGATCGGCTGAGTTTGCTCTTTGCACCACAGACTGAATTCTCTACGCTTTCTCAGGAATCTGCTCCCTCGCGTGGCTTTAAAGTGTTTACACTCGCTTGTGGTGAACAACAGATTAATGTCACAGAATGTAGGTAATGTCAGCAACCTGCAAAAACACCCATCTGAGACACTATCATCATTTCTTCATTCTGTTTGTCATCTGCTGTTTGCTGTGATTACACCGGCCTCTGCGGTGGTTTTGTGATTGGATGTACCACACCCAAGCACATCTGACCTGATATTTGCTTTAATATCAACTGTGTTCAGACCTGTGGTGGGACCGTTTTCTTTTCGGTTTCTTTCCTCTTTTTTTTTTTTTTTTTTAAAGCCACAATGACAATAAAATACTAAACAAACATTAAAGTTCTATCTTGATGCTGGGAACAGTGTGTGTGACAAGATAATCTGAACTCAAAGTTCCACATACTACCCTTTTTGAGACTTCAACTAGATCTCGGTCTTCAGCAGCATGATGGCGTCGTCACATGACCTAAGAAAGGTAAAAATTCTTTAAAATAGCTTTAGGAAACCGATATTAAGGTACCAATTTCAATTAATGTTAGAATGATTTGTTTCTGTTCGGTGAAAACCATCTATTTCCACAACATCAGCCCTGTTTTCAGCTTTCCGGCCATGCATTTTTCCAATCATCAAATTGCTTTTTAAACGGTTTATTTAGCTTAACAAAGAGGAGAATTTTCACAACCCATCAATAAAACTCTGTCTTTAGGTTCATCTGAAGAGTAAAAAATGACCCAATTTGGAGATACATAGTTTAATTGTCAGTGATGATAGTAATATGTATTATGTGGGACCAAAGCTACAAAAAACCCCCAATTCTATTAACCCTTTGGTCTAAATGTCAGAAAACAGGGAAAATGTCTATAATTTCCCAGAGCCAAGGGTGATGTATTCAAATGGCTTGTTTTCTCTGACCGACAGACCACTTTACAAAGATAGAAACAGGAAAAACAACAAATCCTCACATTGGAAAAAGCCAGAACTAGCACCGTGTTTGGCATTTGTAAATTGTAAAGCACTTTGTTAAGGCAGAAAAGTCCTTTATAAATATTCTGTTACAATTTACCATTTATCTTTGATGACTTACATTTCCATTTAGTCATTTAGCAGACGCTTTTCTCCAAAGCGACTTACATATGAGGAAGACAATGGAAGCAATTATAACAACACAAGGTAACAAAAAGCATAAGTGCACCAGAAAACTAGTCTGTTAAAGCCTAGCACAGTGTACATAGCTAAGGATAGGAAGGTTATTTATATTTTATTTTTAAGAAATGAGATAAAAAGGAAGTAGAAGTTAAACAAGTTAAACAATTCATTGATTATCAGAATCATTTATTTGTTTTGTTTTGTTGAGAGACTAATCACTTAGTAGACTAATTGTATTTGCACTTGTTTTATGTGTTACCTAATGAAGGTCAGTCAGTCAGTCATTTTCTGCCGCTTGCTCCCGTTCGGGGTCGCGGGTGACTGGAGCCTATCCCAGTGGCTTCGGGCCTTAGGCGGGGTACACCCTGGACAGTGGCCAACTCGTCGCAGGGCTGACACATAGACAGACAACCATTCACGCACACATTCATCCACTAGGGACAATTTAGAGTCACCAATTAACCTAATGCATGTCTTTGGACAGTGGGAGGAAACCGGAGAAAACCCACGATAACACGGGGAGGACATGCAGACTCCACCCAGGGAGGTCGTGGTCTGGTCCGGGATTCGAACCCACGATCTCCTTCTAATGAAGGTCTATCTACCAAAAACATCTTGATAAGATAAAGTGAGTGCAGGTGTTGACAGTGTGCAGGACTTCTGGATTCCTCTAGTCTACGTTTAGTTTTTGGTCCCACGCACATGATGCTTAGACCATGTGGTGTGCAAGACGTTTTTTGAAATGAGGCGTTGTGAATACTGCATGTGGACAATGGCATTGACTGCATTTGGTCAGATTGTAAACTGGGTGGCTTTCATTCCATAGCATAAATGAAATGTGAAAGCAATGAGAACAACTGACCGTACACGTTTTAAAACACCCCTCCATTACTCCGATTTTCAATTCCCCAAGTTTAGGGTTTGAGCAACACAGGACTGGTCTTTCACCAGCGTTATAATATTCTGGCATGAGTTGTGGTATATAAACTCACATTTTACGATCAATTTGCATGCCTAGATTGTACATAATGATTGGTGGAGTGGTATGTTGGAAAAGGGGATGTCACTTCTTACCAGGTAGAAAACAAACATTAAGCAGTCTGTAAATCAGAAAAGCAGAACCATCGGGGTCTGTTTCCTTCATTCTGACTGCGTAGCTGCAGCTAAAAAAAGCCAAATTGCTTGCCTTTTTCTGAGCCGCAGCCCATTTTTCATTGACTTACCCTTAGTGATGCCCCACTATACAGTCCATGAGAGATAAAACTGTACATTCTCTAAAGTGAATTGGCAAGAGGACGTAGAGCTGATTTGGCAGCCGCCATTGAACCAAAGTGCTGCTAAAAACCCCTCTGATTGAGATGAATAGAGAAAGAGCCCTCTGGGGTACATCTGTTTGTGAGGCATTTTCAGGTGACTGATCTAAAATATTCACAGCGTCAGCAGCCTTTAATTCCGAACATAGGTTTTTACCTCACCCCAATGAAGACGGATGCCAAAACAAAGCTGCCTTTAAGAAGAGCACTGGTCCCCTGGTTTTAAGAGATAACATATTAAAATGGTAGAAATGCCTGGCCTGGAGGACTGAGCACAGCAGCACTGGAAAATAATCAAAAGACGGGAAAAAAAAATGAGATAGGAGAGTGGGAAAAAAAATGGCTCTGGTGTTACATAGTGTGATGAATCAGCCCTTCCATTTCAGTAATTTCCTTTGAGACCCTCTGTCATTTGTCAAACATTTTGTGGTATGAGTTAAGGCGTCATATGCGACCGAGCAGAAGAGATGAGACGAGGGCAGACATGCCTTATTTAGCAGGCCTTTTAGCCCAGGATCAAGGTGTGGCAGGCACACAGGAAACGCTGCGTCAATCAATGCGCTTACCTTTGATTTGCAGCGCTGGCTCCTCTGTATCGGAGATTCATTAAACTACAGTTGGGAGGAGAATATCATTGACGGGGAGGAGAAGTGATAAGGAATGTTTGACCCAATTTGCTGCGTGAGCCTTGAGTGTTCAGTCAGTCATGGCGCGTTACGCTTCATTTGTTGGAGTAGGGGAGAACACAAGTAAGACTCGAGCGTCAGAAATCAGATAATGGCTGCTGAGGAACGATTGCAGGGAACGCGGCTCCCTGAGTTTGGGGCAGTTTTGACGGCAGTATAAACAAAACCAAACCACACAAAAATAAAAAACATTACATTGTCCTCTTGTTATCACAAGCGGGATGAATAATTCATTACAGGCAGATTAAGTTTAGCATCCTAATTATTCACAAAAGAACATAAACGTTCGTCTTTTGTCTTGCCTTTCCACCATGTCTTCAGCCCCCTGACCTTTAACAAGATCTAAAGGTTTCCTTCCTTGATATGTAATAGGCGAAGAGACCTCACATAACTGTATGGTACACATAGATGGAGGATTACCTCCTGGCCTTAGTCTCACATGTGAGTTCCCAATGTCAAGATTTTTAAGAATCTCACTCCTTCCAGCGATTTCGCTTTAATCTGCAGCTGGTTAAAAGAAGTAAAGCCTGGAGAGCAAAAATAAATACACAGAATCTAATTTGCTCTCTTGGCCCCTTTTCAAGTGAGTGGTACTTCCTGTAAAAGAGCATAGCTTAGATTCCCTTAAAGAGACTCAGTGAACATAACAGCACATACAGTATTATATTCCACGTTCTACCTCCAAAGGTTCCCCTCTCCCCTATGGCTTCGAGCTGCTGGTATTTTTTTTCTATTTGAGGGCGCAATAATCTCATTCTGATGCCATTTTCTCCCTCTTCCTCTTTTTCTTGCTCGTAGTTTATAAGCTTATCCCTCGCTGGTTGACATTAGAGTCTAAGCCAGTGCAACAAAGTGGTCTTAAAACATGCATTGAAATCCTCAAAGACTGAATAAACAGGCGTAAACGTATCTCCGATGCAAATGTGGATTTTCACATCTCCAATGCCGAGATTAAGCGAATAGGTGCAGCCTCGAAGGGGCGGCGATCGAGGCAATTTTGAAATGAGCGATGATTTTCATGAAACATTAATGCTATCTTGTACATCACCCCCCCAGCAAGCAGAAAGTGCAGCCATTTAAAGTCCATTGTTGCTCAATCTGACAACACGTGCTCACTAAGTGACATTTTATGCTGTTTTTGTGGAATTATTCATACAAGGGTATTCGCAGCAGTGATGAATCTTCATCAGTAAAATGCTCCCCGCCCTACTGGTCTTCTAATAATATTAAAGCCTTTAATTTTTAAATAATGGATGTGCCTCAGAGCCATCTGTATCAGTGGACCATGTTAACGGGTTAAGTGCTGCATTGCCCTGCGGAAGGCCCACACCAATAACACAGAGGTTATCATCCATCTATATACTGTGCAAGACAAGGCATAATCTGATTTAGATAATACAGGTATTTTAATAGCCAACTTGTAGCATCATTTCCTTTTATCATGTTCATTTAATTCAATTTATTAACTCTAAACATTCAGTTTCAGCTTTTAAATGAAATCAGATATTTTCTAGGGGTGACTTCCTCCTTAGTCACGTTCGAGAATGAAAAGAACCCAATGGGGTTTTATTTCATGATCATGTACGTTTCTTAAAGATTGATGAATGTTTGTTTTGTATTCTTGTTTTTCATTTTCCTGCTTTCTTTGTACGCTATGTCATGTACTTATTTCCCGTTCCTGTAGCAAAGACAGCTGATTTGAACTTGAGAGACGTTGAGAGGTGTGCGTTTCTGCGTGTGTGTGCGCATAACCTCTCTAGTGGGAACACCGGGCCCGACCATATCTCCCCCTCTGCTGTAGAAACTGAGCAAAAGTAGCAGCTGTGCAGTGTTCAATCCGGTTAAGATGCCAAATACTGGCTCTGGCTCTCACCTGCTCCAAAAAGTTGAAACGACACGTCCTGAGCCACTGCACTTGTGGGCTGTGTTGTCTGAGAGTGGAACCGTGTCAACTTTCCAAGCAGCCGTGTTTCCCTGAACAATGTGTCTGGCAGCAGGCAGAGCTACATTTTCACTGGCAGTGTAGTAAGAAGCTAAAAAGGATGGCTTCAGGGCTCACTAGGGAATGTTTGCTTGCTGCTTGAATATACAGACTGTTGACAATTAAAGGAAAAACCTAGAGTGGAGAAACTGCTGATGCTTCCATACATAAAATGATGTGAATCATATGTAATAAGGCATTCGCCTTTCACCAAATCTCAGTTAAGGACCTATGGGAGACTTTAGATGCATGTATTAGACAGTGCTCTATACCAAAAACATCAAAACACTAAATAAGAGAATACTCGTATAATGGTATTCAGCCCTCTTATAGTTCCAGAGACTTGGAGAATCTATACCAAGGAAAAGTGAAATTGTTATAACAACTCGTGGCGATCAAAACCTACTTAAGATACTTCACCTATCACCCATATCTAGTTGACTTGCTGGTCGTTGCTTCTGCTTTTTCCTTGCTGTGGCGCAATATTTGTTAGGCATATACTGTACGCAGCTTCATACTTGTGAAGCTCAGCACTGATGTGTTGGTAACTTGTCAGCTTAAAAGCTTGCTGGTTCAAGGATTTTGTGCACAACGATGATTGGCAGAAGGAAGACAGACGGATACAGCACAGGAGACTTTAAAAAGGACAAAAAGCACAGCTTAATGGAAAACTGAAACAGCCATTCACTTTTGTATGATCGGAATTGTAATTTCAGCACACAATTCTGACAAAGTTTTTGTTTTCCTAATGTAATGCATAACAGTAGAATACATTTAAGGCACTGAACATCAGTATGATCACTTATGATTTTGATTTGTGATGTTGTGATAAGAACGATACTCCCAATACCATGGTGATGTTAATTTTCAGCCATATCAGTCAGCCCTAAAGACATTAAGATGAGGAAAAGATTTAAGTTACACAAGGAATATTTTCGGGATTATTACATTTTAATGGAGTATTTAGACAGTGAGAAGACATCAAAAGGCAAGTCTGGAGGGCAGAGGGAAATTCATCGTGATAAGATAAACAAGTCACGTCCACAGCGCGTGTAAGCATCACAAACTGCTTATTCTAGGAAAGCCTTTAAGTGCAATTAAATGTTCCATTAAATGCAGCTGTTAGTTATTCCAACACAGTCAGCACAATGATCTTGTACTCAATTATGGCACATTAATAATTCCCCCACCAACCGATCCATGTCATTTACATATCACATTTTTAGAATCACTTGTATGTTTTCTCTCTGTTACTAAAAAAATGCCCCATAAGGCCTTGAAAGTAGTGATATACACAAAAAGGATTTTTTTTTTTTTTTTTTTTTTGGGGGGGGGTCTGGGGTTTTTTTCTTTTTTTCCCCGCCCCCCCCCCCTCTCTTAAGGTTTTTTTTTTTTTTTTTTTTTTTTTTTTCCCCCCCGCAAGCTGTAAT
>CM022489.1:4275920-4472951 GCA_011952105.1 Coreoperca whiteheadi | reverse complement strand
TGTTTATATTAAAATGAGGGAGGGGAAAAAAAAAAAGGATATAAAAAAAAGGGTTTTTTTTTTTTTTTTTTTTTTTGGGGGGGGGGGGTTTGGGGTCGATTTCTTATAGAGTAGGCTGACTGTGCACACATGCTCTGCTCCACTGGGTTCTTTTTGCAGATGGTCTCATTGCTATGCATAGAAAAGCCATCTTTAGATTTGCATTTGGTCAATTTTCCCCTTTAAGTTGGACATCTGTCTGTGTTAGAAATTAATCTGCTGATCCCTACGGGGGCTGCTCGGATTTTAATTAATTGTGTTAACGCGTCAATAATAAAAAAAAGAAGAATGGAAGTCAGTTACTCTCCCTCTCCCACACTCTCTCTACCTCCGTCTGACTGACCTGGCTAAAATCATGGTATCTTTGTATTATATTTAAGTCATTGCGAATTGAAAAACAGTAGCTTAGTTACTGTAGGTATTTTTTTAGTAGGAGACCGAAAGAGACACTGGATGTCTATCGTATATACAGAGCTCCCAGCTTTTATTCATCTTCATGTCTGTCTCTCTGTATTTAGTTTCCTCATTGACCTTGTAGTTGTCAAAAGTAGATGTCAAAAAGAGACAACTTTTCTGCCCACAGCTGCAAAAGTCTTCCTTTTCCTCCTGGCTGGATACCACAGTTGCTGTCATTAATCTAGCAGGGAGAGGTTGTTACTTATATTAGACCTTTGGGAAAATATTAAAAGAAGACACCGTCATGGTGTTTGGCAATAATTCGCAAGTGACAGCGAAGGAGATGGATTTCCCTTCAGGTTGGCAGTTTATCTTTGCTGCCCATGGAGCCTGGATATACGCGTGCTCTAAATCAGGCTTTTGTCAAGGATGATTGAGCTGAGATTGTGAGCAATCTAAATGCGAGCTCAAAGGAGAGGCGATGTTCTACACTGTTGTTTTGTGTGTGTCTGTGTTTTATCAGCCCAAATCTGGTGTTATGTCTTTGAGCCTCGGATATAGTTGCACCTTTCAAGACTTGCGGCAAACGTTGTGAGATCTTTTCGTGCCTGTCTCAGAAGGTATTCTGTTTTGACTTAACTTTTGTTTCTTGCTTGCAAGTTTTTACCCAACTTCTAGAGTTGCACACTAAATTTGGAAAGTTTCCTTTCATTCTTTTGATGCAGTATAACCTGATCACTGTGTGTAAAAACGAAAACTTTCTTTGACCTCTATTTCTATTTTCTGGTTGATTTAGCTGACTTTCAAAACTTTATTATATAACAGGCATTCTGGTCCCTAACTGACTGTTTCTGCTGATTTTGTCATTCTTGTAAGTTTGCTTTGCTTGTGTGCACGTTGGCCTAAGGTGTTACTTTTGCACTTTTGCCATGAATGGTAGCAGATCATTGCGGCTCTTCGTTCTGTTTTCATCAATTTGTGTCACATTTTTTTAACAAACAAACTCATCTGATTACACCTGGGCGTTATAAAACCTACAGCAGCAGCTTTTAAAGAAAGGTGTTTCTTCAAGAGAAAGTCGCTTCTCCAAATGTTTCTATGTTTTTTTTATATTAAGTCGTATGATATTATGTGCACTCACGTTTGAAGCAGCCCGCCGCAGGAAAACCACCACACAAACTAGAAATGAGTGCAGTAGGAAATAAGGCCCTGGAATGTTTTACTTTCCAGCTATGGAGTGGAATGGTGCTGTGCGAGTCATCACCTGAATTTGCACAACATAGAGCCCAGAAACTCATTTTTCGACACAATCCAGACCACTTTTCCAGACCACAGAAGCATTTTTAAACCACTTGGACACCACAAGGCCCCTCAAATGAACATGGTGTGAAGAAATCCAGGAAAACTAATAGCGACTGCGTTGTAAAGGACTGGTCAGTATGTGTTTGGCTACATGGTCACCTTATTCAGTGGTCAAGAGGAATACTACAATCTGTCTGCTACACATGCTTGCACACAGTTGTGTGCTAAAGCTACTCTACAATGTACCTTAATGCATCAGTCTCTGATTAATTCTGACAGCAGAGTATAGCCTAATGGCTGAAGAAAATTGAAGAAGTCTCAATAGAAATAGTTGGCTTTTGTGTTATTGTATTCAGTCAACCCATGTATTGAATCACAAACTTTTAATTTAGAATGCATGTAAATACAGAATTTGTTTTGTTTTGTTAAGCCAGCAGAGAATGAGCAGTGAGTTTTTATAGATCACCCAACTGGTAATAGAAACAAACACATTCAGCTCGAGTGGAGCTGCGGATCAGTTATCTGCCTGAACAGCTTCAAAAGCTTCTTTTGTCCCAGAGACTCCTTTCCTCCTGGCTCACAGGAGGTGGTTTTTATTAAAAACAGGAAGACGACAGGTTCATTCTACTTGTTCATACGTAAATATAGGCAAGCAAAAGATGCTATACAAGAAACATCATCTAATCTTCTACATGCTGTTAGGTTTGCTGTCATTTAATTCTGGTGTACCAAAATGTTTCATTAGCTTTGGACACTGAGTTCTTAAAGTCCACATCTGTTACAAAAACAGCTTTGCTACTGTTTTTTGTCCTCCTAACTGGTGTTAAGAGTTTTGGTGATTTGGGTTTCTGTCACAGGCCAGGTGAAAAGCTCGGAGTACAAATCGCAGGTGCTGTTGTCGTCAATGTATCAAGCAAATTGCAAAGTTGTTTCATACGGCCCTCCAGCACAGACACGAGGACACGGGTGATGTTTACTGCACAGACTGTTTGTTCAGACAAACAACAGCTTTTTTTTGACAATCTGGACAATCCATGCACACACAGCTCATTGTCGACAGGCCTTTGTATGCACACATCTTTCCTCAAATAAACATTCACTTCCCAAATATGAGTTAAGGCCAGACAGAGTTGTCAGCATGTGCGTCAATTGATGGGATTTTTGTCTTCTCCTACATGGTTGAGCCTGTTCTGAGTCAATTGACCTGACTTAGAAGGTTGTGTAAGAGCAAGTGACCTCTACCGCTGGTGCTTCCAACACGCCCACTCATGACCGAGCGCTCAGTGAGCAGTGCGCTGTCCAGTGCTTTTTTTATGGATTCTTCTTCTTTCCCTTTCGGCTGCTATAAATCCATAAAAGAGGAAAAGTGTTCCTTGGTAATTATGTTCACATCGCTGTTGTGTGACAGATTGTCGGATATGCAAAAATGTCATAATGACACATGGAGTGTAGATAAATAAGGTGGCCATATCTTCTATAGACTGGCTTGTAGATGACCCTCTCTCAATGCCAAACCAACAACTTCTGCCAACTTGTTTGGCGCCTCACTTCATGTCACTGAACCGTTTCCTAGATTTTTACAAGAGCTCTCCTGGGACAAGAGAAACTCATGCTAACCAAATGTGTTTTCTTCTCTGAAGCTGCAGTAATTTAATATCCTCCAACCCTCAGTAGCTTGCTTAGGGTGTCTCATGGAGACTTTACACCTCTCACACAGCCCCATCAGTTTCCTCTGGGAAGGGTTTTTGTGGGGAAACCTTCTCTACACTGTTCTCTCCGTCACCAAGTTGTCAGGCTGCCATTGTGCAAACTGCACTCTTGTAAAGAGAATGAAAAAAGGTGACTCTATTGGTCATGATTGAAGTAATCACACCTACTGACAATAATAATCCCTTTGTAGTTGTTTTCAACTGCGCCACAGGTGCACCAGAATTGCAGAAAATCACTTATTACACCACGTAAGGTCACATCATACACCTTTGACAGAGCTCTGTGTTGTAGGACACAGATCTAAAAATATGAAAAGCCATACAAAAGTAAAAAGCTAGTGTTATACGTGATGTTGGAGGTTCTAGTCATGCACTGACAGTCTAGTAGCCACCAGTAACACTTCGAAACAATTTTAGCCACCATTTAATTACATTTTACGTGAGGAACTTAAACCACGATAAACCTCAAATGTACTAGAAGCTAGTGGTGACAATACATATAATAACACGGGATGTTGGACGTGAAAGGACATTGTAATCTTTGTACCGCTTTATGGAATAAAGACTAATGAATGAGCTTCTGACCGTAGATATATGACAAACAACTATTCTGCATTGATTTTGAAGTTTGATGTGTTTGTTTATAGCTGTGTCTCTGTAGGAGATGTTTAAAAAAAAGAGATAATTTCAGTCATAACTAACATAGCTAACATTTCAGCAGGCGTACCTGAGTAAGTTTGATTAGATTGTTATTAATGATTTTCAGGTCTTCAAAGTTGGCTAAACTGGACATTTTAGAGCAAGAGATCTTTAAACTCAAACTAACAGCATGTCTCTAGGGATTGCAATGTCAGTTTGTTGGTCTGCAGACATTTTCCAGTTGCCATCACGAGGTCCATATTTGAGGTTTTGAGTTACATTTCTCAAAATGGCCCCTTCAGATTGAATTGCAACAACTTTGCTGATCCACTGAGTTTTATATTTAGCGCCACCATCAGGTCAACATTTTTATTTGTCCAATGCTTTGGTTAAGCACAAAATACGTGCAAAACTTATGACATTCCCATAAGCCTCAGCTGTACTTTGTGTTTAGTGTACTAACACCCCAAACTGAGTTAACATGGTAAACGTTATACCTGCTTAGCATCAGCACGTTTGTCTTGTTGAAATGAGATCTTTTATTCAAGATAATTTCATCCGGGAATTACAAATCAATGTTAATCTTTGGTTGTATAATGTTTAGCAATGTTATAGGAGTGCAATGCTAAATCGGTGGAGTACACTCTTAAGCCACATTTGAAAGTGATGATTTTGTTGCCAATCCTCTCATCACATCTCAGCCTGTGTAGTCCTGTAACGACATTGCATAGCTCATGCAAAAGTCTGCACCAAGCAATTACATGAATCCTCAGGTGAGTATCTAATTGAATAGGACATGCTTACACTAGCATCACAATGGAATTTAGCATCTTATGGGTGTCAGTGGGCATTGTAATGGGCAAACACAGTGTAGAGATGAATTTGACAGATGACACCACAACTTACTCATTACACTTTACTCCAGGGATCCGTATCACGAGTCAGTTTCCAGCCCGCTAGCTCACAAAGACGCTCTCTTAAATATGATTTGCACAATGGAGAAGTCTAAATAATGCCTAATATACTTTGTGTTTCTCAGAAGAGGAGATGGTGAAGGGAAAGGGTGTTGTTAACCTTACTCTGCATGACATTAAGTCATGTGCTGTCTTTTCCTCTTGCTTTCTTTTCCCTTTATCTCTCTCCTTCTCTCTGTATATTTAATGCCATTAATGGGTTAATTTCTCAGTATGAATTGTTGTTATGTGCCTCTGTTTTCCTCCCTTTAGGTGACCGAAACAAGGACGGGCCCTCTCGGATGCAGTAACTATGACAACCTCGACTCTGTCAGCTCCGTTTTGGTTCAGAGCCCTGAAAACAAGATTCATTTGCAAGGTTGGTCATCCATAATTGAACTCGCCCAATTTCTGATGGAATTGTCACAGTGTCTGTTCTCTGGCAAGCTTATAACTGCAGCATGAGAGTGTCAGAACGAATTTAGCTTCAATCACTCTTTCGCTTTTTTTGCCATGCATGCTTGCAGAGTTCTGAAGTGAATCCCAGACAGTAATGATTCAGAACAAAAGTAGCAGAACTGTGCAGTAAAAATAAACCTTTAAGTGAATATCAGCATATTGCATGTGACGCCAAGCATATGTCAAGCGTGGCAACAAAACAAAAAAAAACCCCAGAGAAAATGAGTGCCAGCCTTCAGGGATTTACAGATCTAGCCATACACATTTTCCGCAATTCCTAAAGTATTTACAGCTCCCTCTTCATTCATTTATGTGACATTTCCATGTTTTTTGTCCTTGCCTCAGGCCTTCAGGCCGTACTGCCAGAGTACCTGAGGGCCAGGTTTGTGCAGGCAGCTCTCAGATACATCGGCTGTAATGAAGAGGGCCAGTTTGTGTGCCGCGACAATGACTGCTGGTGCCAGTGCGCCATGGACTACCCACAGTGTAATTGCCCCGAGGTGGATCTGAGGGCTATGGAAGCCAGTTTGCTGAAAATCCGAGATTCCTGGAGCCTAGCCAACCAAGACTTTGAGGAGTCAGGTCAGTGTTTTCCTTTTTGCGCTCATTCAATGGCTGTCACCCTCCCACTGACAGCAAATTAGAACCCATTGTTAGAGGAGCTGATGGGCAAAGAAAAAAACAAAGACAGAAAGCCATGAAAACTAGGGACAAGTGCATCCAATCCATGTAATGGGAATTCATTAGTACTCGAAAGGAGCAATTTTTAAAGCAGAAACTTGCAAAATTATATGAAAACAGAGAAGAGCATCTCATGCCTGTTAACTGAAATGCCTTAGATTTTAGTCTTCCCAAAGTTCTAGGTGTAGTCATAGCCTATAAATTGTTACATAAAAATGTGTCAATTTCTGTCTCATAAATGTAAAGCACCTCTACATATTTTTTTATCTCTCTTGACTTTGGTAGGTTTTGGTTAAAGCACCATCACGAAACAATCAGTAGACATGACTACGTTGCAGCTGATTATGACTCTATTGTGTCATTTTACATTATCATTACTGTACTGTGATATGGTAACATTTCTGCAAATTGGTTTGAGAAACTGTTTAACGATAAAATATTTGTTGGACAATCTCCTAAATTAAATGTTTGACAAATTAAGATACTTCATTAAATTGATGAAAAAATCCTGTAAGTCCAATACTGCCATAGAGCAGTTCTGCTCATTAATTGGCAACACGTCCCTCAGTGTCTTAATACATCCATATTAAAGGCATAGCTGACTCAGTAGAAAAATCTCTCACAGTTGACAAATTTGTCATCTCACATTGTACGTTGTCAAAACACCTAACCCTCTTCATCGGCATTCAAACAGCTACCTTTTGCTGCCATATGCGCCTGTCTGTGTACAGAAATTGCACGGTGCAAATCTCAACGTCCAGAAAATGAAATGGCAGCATTTACAGTAACGTGACTAGATCAACAGTGATCCAGTCAAATGAAGGTTTTTCAGTACTGTAGGAGGAGCTGTCACACCCCAGAAACAAACTACAGTTGCAGCCCATGGTGTAAACCGTGATGTAATACTTTGACGCTCAGTTGCAGCCAGTTTATCAGTTAACCGTATTTGCTGTTTAGCTGCGTAACGTGGCAAAAATACGCCCTTCAGCTACCAACTCACCATCGTGCTCACTGGGAGGGTGAGAAAAGCATTTTGCAAGATGATCTTATTAATAAATCAGCACACTGTCTGGTGAACATTTTGACTATTAACTGTAGATGTTGCCCCCTCAGTATTTTACCGAATGTTCCAGCGTAGCTCTGTTTCTGTGTCCCCATCATTATTGAAAGTGTGAGCTGCATCCACGGGCTCTGAGGGCATCTAGCTCTTTCAGTCTTTTCCAGGCCTGCCTTAAGCTGTTCTTTGTGCACCTTGCCGGCTGAGTGTGTTATTACTGGCTACATGCTTCTGTACTAAGGGCAACTTGATTAGCACACAGCTGGCCCTGAGTTGTGCAGTGGCAGTGCTGTATTAAATAAAGACAATGAGTAAGTTCCCTTGAAACCCCCGGGGATCCAACTGTATATTTGTTCTAATAGAGAACCACCAACACCGGTAGCAGAGCAGAGAGATTAATAATCATGACTTTGGTTGTTAAATGAGGTTTCCACAATCAGCTGATGGCAGATGTGATTTGCTTCGACCAGATATGCTTTAATTAGGAAACTATATAGTATATACATAATAGTATATTGAAATAGACAGAGGACTAAGATCCATTGACTAGAGGGTATAATGTATGGGGGTACAATAGTTACTGATTCAAAATGTCTTGTACAAAATATATTTCAATATTTTGCATTTCTTGAAAACATTGATTAGAATATAGCATAAAATTAACCAAGCTGCTTAGACATATCATTTATTATTTGGAACCTCGTAATTTAGCAATTTAAGAAGAATCTGCCGAATAAGCCGCAATTCCCATCATTGCCCTCCACCACCGCCCACCAATGTTATTTTTAATTATGCCCAGACAGAGCCTGTACTTGTGCTCCTCCAAATCTGACAGTGGCTTCTATTTTTAAAATCATACAAAAGGGAAGCGCTGTTACCTTCCTGGGTTCAGTGGATGACAAGATAATAATGGTGGGTAGAGAGTGGGTTTCCAGGGATGAGGTATCGTTGTCTTGGTGATAAAATAAAAGTCTAGTTCAGCAGCAACTCGTAGTTTCCACCTTCCCCAGGAAAGTCGACACGATGAACAGGTTTAGTTACTGTTTGGTGTGCTGTATTTAATAAATCGCTAGCCTGAGCATAAAATAGTTGAAATAGAAATACAAAGTCAATTTACAAGGATCCCATAATACATTTATGTGATTTAGAACCAACCGGCCTGAAAAACATGGAGGAAGCCACAGTGTTGAACCATAAATCATACCGTGTCTATTCAAAATAGTGCGCCCTGACGAAACACTTTTTAAAAGCAATTTTTAAGCTATGTTATATTACATTCAAAATGTGTGCCATACAAATAACAAATGAATAAAAGTTAAAAGCAAAGTTAAAAAGACGGAAGTCTGGAAGAAAATAAGTCTGGCAACATGTGACAATGTCAACAAATCCCATGAAAAGACCAAAAAAAACAATTAATTGATTCTACTAATA
This sequence comes from Coreoperca whiteheadi, assembly GCA_011952105.1. Lineage (NCBI taxonomy): Eukaryota > Metazoa > Chordata > Actinopteri > Centrarchiformes > Sinipercidae > Coreoperca > Coreoperca whiteheadi. Next base: position 4,464,285 of record CM022489.1, on the reverse strand, counting down.
GATATCGCCCCTTCCTGCCACAACAGATCAATAGAGACAAATGACTACAGGACACTATACAAGACATTATAGGAAGCCATCTGAAAAGTTTGCACTGCCACAATAATGAAAACAAAATATGTCGCGGCGTGACGGGTACCAGGAGAGGTGGAGTGTAATGTGACAGAAAAACAAAATAGACGTAATATACCTCACCCAACTGGGGGCGGGGGGGGTTGTTGCTTCAGCACCCCTCCTTTCCATGGCCGTGTCTGAGAGCGCCGTGTCTGTGTGAAATCTCCTCAGGACCAGCTGTGCATGGCACATCAATCAACGGTGGTCAGTGAAAACCAGCGCCGTGCCCAAGCATTGCACCCCAGTGCCCCCCCCATGGCACCGGGCCTGTTACCGAGCGAAAAATGAAAGTATATGTTCATGACCCATTTTTTAAAACATATTTACAAATGAATGGGCTTGGAGGCATAGTGCCACAGAAAGCGTGCTGGAGCGATGGAACGTTTTGCTTTTGGTCTTTTCATGGGATTTATTAACAATAGGAAAAATATAGAAAAACAACAGACGTATCCTTTAAAGTCCTTATATAATGTAATCCAAAGGACTACGTTAAACGGCAACTTCTTCAATGAAAAATGAAAAAACATGGAAGCTGCACCGCGTAGTTTCTCTTCTCCTCAGGAGATTGTCTCTAATTTTTTCTCTTTTAAAATGTAGGCCATGGAACGCACCCCTAAATACCCCTTTTAATATATTTTATTAAAAGCTGTTGAATCAACTTATTAATTTCAGAGGAACGTGTAATACACCTTGCATAATCACCAGGGAAGCCATTGACACTTTAATTGGGTTTCTAATCAGATGCTGTATTATCAAGATAACGTTAACTAATTGCAAACAGTGCAGTCAGTTTCTCATCAGTGTTGCACATCGATTTTACATACAACCAATGACGATCATAATGATGAGGATATTGTTCTTGAATTCCTTGCAAATGTGATCTTTTTTTGCCGTGTATTGTACTGAAGGACTGACAGATATGATCCTCTGTGCTCCTCGTCCATACTATTTTCGACAGACCCATGGTACTAGCCCTGGAAAAGCTGTTGGCTGTTCATTAATGGAAGGAAAAACATCTTACTCCAACCTTGCATTTAGCTCTGCCTTTTCCCATTAGCATATGCGTCAAACAATATCACTTCCAGTTTCGCCCTGCGGCTCTTGAGCCCATGTGGTATTTCCAAAGTGATTCTCTCATTTGGTCTGAATAAAGTATCCAAATATAGTTGGGAGGAGGTGAGAGAGTTAGTTTTGCCCGTGTTGGTGGAGAAAGACGTGTTCAACTCTCATCCTGCATCCCTCCCTGCCTTCCAGATGAGTTTCAGAACTTCGTTCGGAGGCTTCCCACGTTCTACGCCCTGAACACGTCCGCCATCCAGTACTTCTGGAAGATGGAGCCGACCATTCACCAGCGCTACAAACAGCTGGAGCTCAGCACCCAGCAGCTCCTGAGCAAAACACGACGCATCGCCAACAAGCTCTTCACCCTCAGCAAGAGGTGTCGAACTCAGCCCAAAATTATTATGCTGAGGGAGAGGTGAGAAGCTGATAAGTATTCCTGCTGACCTTCCTGTTGATATGGACGTGGAAGTGAGTCGGTGTGTGTGTGTGTGTGTGTGTGTGCGTGTGTGCGTGTGTGAAAATAAGCAAAAATTCCAAAGCCTGCAGCCACATCACAAGTCCTTCCAAGCAAGCTGTGAACGGCAGTGCTCATTTATTTTCTCCAGCCCACTGTGCGCAGCGCTTTGTTATCCCCCCAACCCAAGGCATTATGCTAATAATACACACAATATATAAGTGCTTTGATATTCAACCGAGGTCCTATTGAAGTGAGCAATAGTGTCACACCTGATGACTTGGCAGCACTTCCAGCTCACGTCCCCTTTACATCCAGGAAACCAAAGCTATCCTCCTGTGAAATTAAAGTTTGCAGTGTTTTAAAGGAATATGCTAAGTTTGGGAGATTTTCCTGTTGGTTAACTAGCCTGTGATGAAATCGTGGGCAAAAAAGTTTTCCATGTCTCCTCAGGAGATCATTCAATCCATTTTTGTGTTTTTCTCAGAAAAAGAGTCATTCATATAGCCTGCAGACTCCAAGCTTATGAAAAAGAAATGTGATTAAGTCAGTACTGCTGACGCAGCCAGGTTTATTTAAGGAGCTATTTCAGGTGAGAAACCAAATATTCATCCTCTGCAATGTGATTTTTAGCTGCAGCTACAGTCTACCACCGCCCGCCACCTTCACGTCCTGTTAAATAAGGGACTATAATCCCTGTTCATTCAAACGGTATATTATTCTTTATACTAGCATTTTACCAATCACCTTCAAAATCGTATAAGACCACACATAAGATGTATTGTTAACCTTAGAGCTGCTACAAATTCTAATTTTCTGCTTTTAGAGATTTTTTTATTCCCTGTTCAACATAGCGGATGCTCAAGTTGTAGCATAGAGCACAATAGCCAGTGAACTACAGACTTGGTGCACACTTGTATGGGATATTTGCTAAGGATTGACAGTCTATTTTAGGCTCTAATAAGCCAAATTAATTTTGCCTTATTAACTAATAGACTGCTTTAGGATTTTACCCATCAGTAAAATGGTAGAAAAGCTGCACCACGGAAAATTGCATGCAGTGTTCTTGTTTAGAGGCGTAAAATATGGGAAGATGGGAATGGTAATACAATAGCCCTTGCACTCTAAGAGGAAAATGCATCTGAAATGTTGTCTGGGAAAAGCAGGTGTAAGGCTATAGCCAGGCACAATGAGAGAGAGCCATGCGAAACGCAAATTAAAAGATGCATTACTTTAGAGGAGCTCTCCTCTTAGCACCACAACACAAGACAAAAGAGCAACGCCCTGTTATCTGTCGCACGACTTTACCTTTTTGTTTCCCGCAGGTCTCTGCTGCCTATTTTTTCTGACTTTTAAGGGCTCACAGCAGCTCCAGTCCAGTGCAATATGATTGAACGAGCCAGTAATAGTCATTATGTAGGCTTTGGTACTATTTGCTTGTAGAAATAAGAAGACAAAGGAGTTTGAACAGTTTTACCAATCCCTCACATTGACTTTCCGTAACTCAACTCAATCACTGGTCTCTTTGGTGAGCTGACATCCGGCTATTTAACCAATATTTCCTCACATTTTGTAAATTACCTTTCGTATGGTCCAGCATACTTAAATAATCTGTTGTTTTTCCACGTTTATTCATTTTATAAGCATTATAAGGCTGTGTTGTTATCTGCCATGTTAGTGATATCATAAAGGCTGGTGCTTTTTGAGTAATGCTCACAAAAAGGCCAAAAGGCGCTGCAGAGTGGCAGGAGGAAAATGTACGTTTTGTTTGTTCAGCAACACGGCTGACAACGTCACGAGGTTTGTCGGTATTTCGTTTCATATTGTGTGTAATATCAAGGAACATTACCACGCCTATTTCAAGTTTTTCTGAGTTTGAAAATCAGCGCGCGTAAGCTCGAATAACTGCTGTATTAGCCCGATAGACCACAGTTATTATGTCGCTGAAGAACGGCAGTTAACATTCCTTTTCTTTTAGGCAGGTTAAGCTTGCCAGTCTGAAGGCATGCAGTGTTATGCATAAGTGTGTTTTGCAGTACATGCAGAATATATAGGGGAAGCATGCTTGAATGAAGAAACGTTTAAAGCGGCATTTCATATGTGATTTGCTTTCTTCCTTTCCTATATAGGCTTTATGTTAATTGTAGCCTAATGTGTGAATAAATATATACATTTTAAGTTAAATATGCTTACCTATAGAACATTCTAAGTCATTAAGTTAAGTTAAAAGGGTTCAAAAGTGGTATTTCATGATTGTGTATGAATAGTAATGTTAATTAATTTTCAGTGTAAGGTTTACAATACAAGATCTTAGAGTTGTGGTTGAATATTACTGGAGAATCACAAGGCCATATTGATATATTCAACCAGGATGTTAATATTTAGTTTTTCCTATTACCTTGTTGACGGCATGTTTATGGAGCTACAGTACCGTGTATCACCACCAAAGGTTTCGTGAAGCATCAGTTGAACAGACCATCATTCCGAAAAGGATGCTACACAAATGGCCTTCATCTTGCGGAATGAATACTTTCTCTTGCAGTTCCGAAAAACGTCTTCTCTTCCACCGCTATTACGAAGTTCACCAGCAACTCTCCACGCACATGCACAACGCGCATCAAAACGGTCCGGTATCAGAGCCTACTAATCAGCATTTATCAACATTTCAGCTGGACAGATTGTTACCTGATATTAAGAGGGTTGAAAGCCAAGCAGTTAGAATAGAAGACACAATCCCTCCTTAAAAATGAAATATTGCATTTTCCTCCTATATCAAAACATTTTATTAGTGAGATATTGTTCATACATTTTGCATTTAAAAAATCCACCCATAAAGACATTGGTTGACTTCAACAAAGTGCAAGAAAATGCACAGTTTTACACAAAAAAAAAAAAATCCAATGATTTCCTCTTTTCTTCAGCGTCTTTCCATATTGCCTTGTGCGTAATGACCGAGTTCAGCGAGTATTTCTTTTTTCCCACCTTTTTATAAAAAGAAATTCATGCATCGCTGCAGCCATTATGTACTGAAGCATCCATGGTCTTTGTCAGAAAAATATCATATGCTTTGTGTCTTAACGCTGCAGATCCATTTTGGAGTTTCTATTATAACTTTCTAGTACAGTCTTTGAGGATGAGCACAGTGTGTGTTTTTCGGCTTTGAGCTGCGCTGTCTGAGACTACAAGGTGTCGGAAGAGACGTAATGGAGCCACACAAAACAACTGATGTGCTGTGTTGTTGTTTTTTTTTGTTTTTTTTGTGCTTCACCAAGTAAATAAATATCGCTTTTAATGGAAAAAATGTTCCGTGGACAAAAAAGTTTTGCCCACTAGTGAAAGTTTAGTCTGTGGCAGGAGGAGGTTTGGCGCGTGACATTGATCTGTGTCAAATGAACAGACAGACAGTGAACAGATTGCAGAGTGAACGCCCAGCTTCTCTTTGGCCCGTACTGCACACGTCTCCATGACAGTTTACATGTCCTGCTGACACAATGCGCATTATGAGGGCGGGGCAGCTTCCGCTCTCTTACCGTGCACAGCCCCCAGTCTGGAGGTGAGATATGCACAACTGACTCCAACTGATGGGTTTCAGAGCAGCTGGGTACTGTTAAGACTCTTAATATATCGACTGTCTTTTGACAAAATGTCACCAGATTTTAAATTTGATTGGAGAAATTGTCTTTTGCCCCTTTCGTTTTTCCTCCACGTCACACCCTGCTACACACAGTGACTACTGTGCACTCAGTGTGACATCGGAATACTGTATTCGAGTGGCTTATTGGTTCAAAGCACTCGTGTTAAAACTGATGCGAAGCAGACAAACAAAACTATTGAAGTTTTCTATAGACATTGGCTCCACATTCTAATATTTCTTTTTTAATGTTTACACGCTTAAAACATAATGCTTGTCACAAAACAAATTAAAAGACACAATCTGTCACAATTTCAGCCCGACTCAAAGAAGGTGTAATTAGCCTTGCACATGTTTTTTATATATTGTTGTTACCTGATTATGGTGGAATTAAAAGTATTTCTAGCCTTTTCTCCCATGGTCTCTCTGCTGAACAAGTGCAGCAAAAATTGACATGTTCATATATGTTGTCAAATTCTCAGTAATATGGAGTCTCGGAGTTTGAAATGCTGAAATGTGTCTCATATGTTGGCTCTTAACCTGGTTTGGGAAGTTGCGGAAAGAAACTTGGCCGACTTTGAATGACTTTTAATATTCATCATTAAAGTTAAAATTCCCAGTGAACACACACAATGCAGCCCGGTGATTGTTTAGTCAAACAACTGTTGGCACAAATGTTATTTTTTTTCTTCAAAAATATGTTTTAGAGTGTAAATGACTTATATGTACATGCCCCATTGTTTCCCCTAAATTAATTTAGCAGCTGCACACGACCACAATAACAAAACTGCTAACTCTGCTAGAGAACAAAAGTGGATTCAGAAATGTGACAGATGTGAAACAAAGAAAGTGATGGACTAATTTCTGACATTATCTACTTGTCATGCGGTCCATCTGCTCCTTTTTTCACAATCTCAGGAATTTTAAATTTACCATTACAGTTTGTGTCTTAGAATAAATAAAACATTTTGCAGTCTTTACTTATACTGTATAGTCACTGAATCTAAATCATGACTCTGGACTGAATCATGTAGCAAAAAATACCCTAATGTTATAAAATCAGTTATTCTGCGTGTTTATTATTTATGATGTTAAACAGTGTTCTTAAAGGCGCAGAAGACATATTTTTTTGATAAAGATGGGTTTTACATGAAACACTATATTTTGCCAAAGTGTGAGCAGATGGTTATAATACATGAGAAATGGGTGTATTTGTGTTTTTGTCTGCTCTCCTCACTGGTTCAAAGTGGATGAGACCGTGTTGGAAAAAACACCCAGCACCAATCAAAATTTAACAACATAACAATCAGAATTTGCTATTAGCTTATCATGGCAGGGGAGATAGTGTCAATCACCTGGTGAAGAAAAATTGCTAACTTTTTAGTACTTTTAGTGCTTTTTCTCTAGCTTGACATCTTTTGCTTCTGTAAGGTGGCGTATTTCAGATAAAACCAAATCTGTGGACAGGGTATAGCTTCGAGAGCAATTTGTTTAAAATGTCCAGGGATTTGAATGGAACGCTTGGATGTGGGCCTTGCTTAGTGGACTGTTGACCTTCACCCATACCCCCATTGTCCACGTTGTTAGATCAGGAAGCGGACAAGGGAGGTGTTAGACATCAGCCAGGATTTTGCCATTAAAGTTGAAACACACATCTTAAACCTATGATATATGTTTGCTCGCTACTACAATCCGTGAGCTAACAATTAATGGATGGGTTTCTATAATTGGAGGGTTTAGTTGGTCGCCTTAAATGAAATTCAATTTGATAGATTTACGTACAATATACGCTGAGGGCAGGATGTGGCGTCACCATATTTCCGTGTTTTACACAAAGAGAAATGAGACAGATTTGATATTAAAATTCAAAAAAAGAATATATATATATATTATAATATGTTATATTATTATAATCACACTTGACAGAGATAACTGAACAATTAACACAGGAATACAAGATCAAAACATGACAATGTATTTTTTATTTAGTTGGGTCTTTAACTTGTATATTTCATACTTGGTGCCATATATTCTATCTATTAGACTTAAAACAGTTTCTCTTAATATTTCAGGTGCCTTAAAATTTTCTCATGTAACTCACAAAAGCTTCCGTGTGGTCATTCCTCACGTTTTTATGTGTACATGTATTTATATGTACAGGAAATCTTACATACTGCTCTGTCTCTGTTGCAGGCCCTTCAGCTACTGGCTGAACTACATCCTCTCCATCATGTACTGCAGTGAGAACAACCACATCGGCTCCTACCTTGAGGAGACCAGGAGCTGCTCCTGCCCCTATGAGCACCGCCCCTGCCAGGGTGTGATACCCTGTACGGTGGGCGAGGGCACCTCATGCGCCTCCTGCTCCTATGAGAACCGCTCCCGCTGCGCCACCTGCAACCAGGGTTACATGCTGAGCCAGGGTGTGTGCCGCAACGAAGTGCCCGACTCCACTGACCACTACATCGGCTTTGAGACAGACCTGCAGGACCTGGAGCTACGCTACCTTCTGCAGAAACGTGACAACCGCATCAGCATCCACGGGATCTTTGTCAGCAACGACGTCAGGCTGAATAACTGGTTCGACCCGTCATGGAGGAAGAGGATGTTGCTGACGCTGAAAAGTAATAAATACAAGTCAAACCATGTCCACATGCTCCTGGGGATGTCTTTACAGATCTGCCTTACCAAGAACAGCACTCTGGACCCCATGCTGTCTGTCTATATCAATCCGTTTGGGGGGAGCCACTCAGAAAGTTGGATTATGCCCATTGACCAGACTAACTACCCAGACTGGGAGAGGACTAAATTAGACCTTCCCTATGACTGTTATAACTGGACTTTGACTTTGGGCAACAAGTGGAAAACATTTTTTGAGACAGTCCACTTTTACCTACGAAGCCGGATCAGAGGGCCCTCAAGTAACGGGAATGGAACTGTATATTATGAACCGTTAGAGTACCTGGAACCGGGGCGAAATCTGGGCTACATGAAGATCAACAGCATCCAGGTGTATGGCTATAGTATGCACTTTGACCCGGAAGCGATCCAGGACTTGATTTTACAGCTAGACTACCCATATACTCAGGGATCGCAGGACTCGGCCCTGCTGCAGCTGCTAGAGATCCGGGATAGGGTCAACAGGCTTTCCCCGCCCGGAGCTCAGCCTCTGGACCTCTTCTCCTGTCTGCTGCGGCACCGGCTCAAACTGTCCACCACAGACGTTGCCAGGATCCAGGCAGCGCTGCAGACTTTTAGTGCCAAGCAGCCCAACTCGATGGAATACGAAACAACCAAATTATGTAGCTAATAAGTGGGCAGGCGGCCAGGTGCACAGATGGCAGAGCAGTTATCACACAGGCCTGATGATAGTTAAGAGCAATTCTGGAGCCGTGCGAGGGACATTTGGGGGACATTTTCATTGTCATCATGTATCTCAAGAGTGCATTTGAGATTCACATGTCAGCTTTTCGTATAAATTTGTACAACATTGTAGAATTAAGGAGGATTTCACCAAACTTGCCTCGTAGCTTTTTTTCTCTCCTGATGAAGATAATAACTTTGACAGTTAATAATATGAATTTAAAACTCTACCACCACTGATATGTTGCCAATGTGCTGACGTTTGTAGGTTGCACAAATTCGAGTCACTCACATACGTAAACAAAGGCTTTTGCTGATCAAGTATTACCCAAGCAATGTAATCATCTCACAATATAAAAATGTCAACACCAGCGTGGTTTTGGTTTTTTTTGGTGTTTTTTCTTTGTACTTTTCTCATCACATTTATTTTCCAGGTGCAAAAATATACATAAGTACTTGTTTTACTATCATGGCCCTCCCTGTTGCCCTGGATCGTGATGGGCACATCATATTTTTAGCTTTCCATAAAACAATAAACTCACTCCTGTTTTTAAACTCTACTACACATTTTTGTAAGAAAAGAAAAGACAAACAAAATGAATAAATAGATGCCGTATTACTCCAGATTTGCCGAGGGAAAAAAAAAGACACCACAACAATCACAGTATATGTTACATGTGCTTTTATTTTTATAATACTGTTGTTTGTGAAACAAAAGTTACAAAAACACTATAAAATGTATAATACAATTTGTTAATACACTAAATAAAATACATTTTTATGTGTGGTCTAAGGGATGGTGTACTTTTCATGCATGTGATTTTAATGACTGCATATTACCGAATACACATTTTAAACATAAAGAGTCAATTACATTTGGGTGTTACAGTAAGCCAGTATGTAGAATACAGAGCCCCTGGAACTATATTGGAGCCTTTATTAAGGTTATTAATAACACCTGTGCTTGTCCTGCCTATGACTTGTTAAATGTCTACAGTGACAAAGCTCTGGTCCCTCTTCGTTGTTCGTCGATAAGTGAGTTAGCTCGACTTGATTTTTGAGGATTTGACACAAGCAAGGATTTCTTTCAAAGTTATTCAAAGCTATCTCAAAATGTATCTGGAGCTGTTGTCGGAGCACCAGCTCTTTAAGACCAAACCTGCAAATGTGCAGGCTTGTTCACTGTTAACTGCATCATAACCAAGACGTTTTCACTACAAGTACTGCTTTTCTTAGAAACATGATGATAAATGTTAATATAATAATGATTTTAGATGAGAAAATATAGGCTAGTGAGAAACCATTATTATATGTCGGCGTAATTATCACAATTATCACTTTTAATTCACAATTAAGAATACCTACACATTATAAAACATACAACAAAAGGAAACAGGTACACTTAAAAATAAACCAGTCCAAAATGAGTATGGGACAGTATGTATGAGAAAAAGAAGAAAAAACTTTTCTGACTGTTCAACTATTACATTATTCAACTATTACATAATGACAGGAACCTCTACACCTCTTTCTCCAACCCTGTCCCCTAGAAATTACATTTGTATATTACTAAATTGTTTTCTTAATTACGCTGTGGTGACAGCAATTATTTTAGTGAGTTAAACAGCATAGTTATGTACCACGCTAGGGGTCTCGAGGAGTGGGTTGGGGTGTATAGGTCCTGACACACCAAACCGGCGTCAAAGAACTGCGTCGCCTCACATGTAGGTTTGCGCGTTTCATAAAAAAACTGCTTCTGATCGAGGAAATGGCGGAATTTCCTGTCTGATCTGCATGCAGTGAAAACAGCATAGAACCTGGTGCTATTTATCTTCTCGTGCACTGATTCGCTGAACAGCCAATCAAAGTGTTTTCTCTCACTGACGGCCTCTGCCGGCGATTCAAAGGTCGACGAGTTCCAACGGGGCGGAACACACGGAAAAAAATAGGGCTACATACGCTCAGCGGTGGCCCTACACTGGCCAACAACAGGACTGTAACATCAGAATCCCGGGTTCACGACCTGACTCCTGTGGTTAGGTTTAGGGAGGTTTAGGTTTAAGTTTTGGTTAAATGTCAATAACATAACGGTAAAAAATCTGAATAATGCTGTAGCCACTATGAGTGGATAGTGTATTGCAAGATTGCCTATTTTGGCGGAAAACAAGTGAAATACATTGTCACTACGGTCAGTGTCAACATTTCTGCAACGTTCCTGCTATAATAATCAACAAAATTTCCTCATTATGGTAATAGAAAACGTGATTCGGTCGGCATTACATTTCTATTAAAACGTATGTGCTGTAGTTAAATGAGTTGCATATAAACGTAATTTCTAGGAGACAGGGCTGCTCTCTCAGAAGACATTTAGACCTGTCACAGCAAGAAAAGCACAAGTGTAAATAAATAAATGATGGCTGAATTCCATTTAGTTCCTTCTCTTTCAGGGTCCTGGTATTGTGCATGCAGGTTCACTGTCACTGTCATGGCTTATTGGGACACTTGAATAGAACAGAGCCATCGTTAATATTATTAGTAACACCTGTGCTTTTTCTACTATGAAAACTCTTAACGTCTGCTGTGAGAAAGGCCTGTTTTTCATTTTGAACACCAACAATAATGAAACATACTTACCATACACTGTTAAGTACAGTTTTTATGTACGGTAGTTAGATTTTAACTATCAATTCATTTGAAATTGGTTTGAGTTAAATTATTTTGGTAAACTGGCATTAACTGTTGATTATGGAAACAATTGCTGTAAGGAAAAACCTTAAGCAAAGTGCTTTTTTAGCCAGATGTGAACGCTGGTCTCTGGGCCAAAGTCCTGGTAAATTTGTATTTGTTATGTGCCAAGTACATGTTTCCACGTTCCTGAAAAAACAAATTAGTAAGGATGTCCTAATCAAGTTTATTTGGCCCTGATCCCCAATCTGAGACATTTAGTATATACCGAGTCTGATCAGATACTATATATATTTACCTGAATGTTGAAGTATCTAAAACATTTAAATAACAGCTGTAGCCGACTTAATCTGAATAAGCCTAAATTATTGATACGATATGAATGAAAGTTTAAGTGGGAGAATGTGTCTCCTGAAATGAATGTGACATGATCAACAACAGAGAAGACGGATCACTCTGTTGGAGTTTTTTGGAGCTACAGAAACACTCAATCCACTCGTGACTGAACAGTGGTGTTACTGTGAAAGAGGAGTTTCTTCCCCCTGCAAAAGATCATTGGCTGAGTACAGAAACTGCCTGTCAGAGAGCACACAAAACTGACAGCAGACAAGTTAAAAATGTTTGGCTTCCCAAGTTATTCACAGATTTAACATTAACTTGATGCTACCTGAATGTTTTCTACAGTGCTCTTTGCTGTTGGTGGAGTTTAGCCAATCATGCATTTTGCCGGCCTCCCTGTCAGAAGTCAAGAGTCCAATATTTTTCCCAAACACATTTTCACATTCACACACTCTAATTTTAAGCACAATTCAGTGGATTGTGGGTATCATTAGGTGCTTTTTGACTCATTTGCAATATTGCATCTCTGAATGATACTTTATTACACTAAGCACATTCTGCAGGAAAAAAGTATTTCTTGAGTGAAACGATGCACTAATTAAAACTGATTTACAGAAAAAGCTGGATCAATAAAGGTTTTTTTTTGTTTAGGGTAGCTTTTCCTTTTTCGAATCGAGGGTCTAAGGACAGAGGGTGTCATATGTTGTACAGATTGTAATGCCCTTTAAGGCAAATTGTAATTTGTGATATTGGGCAGTATAAATAAAATTGAATTGGATTGAATTAATGTATTCCCCCTGGACATAAATCCAAGATATGAGACCTCTAAATGACAAAGTGTTCTTTCTTGTGATATGATATCAGATGCTCTGTAAACTGTTATATGTCTGCCATTTGTGTTTGTGTGTCTCATTTAAACTACAGCTGATCACATTTGGCTGATTTTTAAGATATGCAGCACTGCATACAATGCTCTGTAGCAACAGGAAGAGAATTTCTACGCTTTAGATATCTTTTGGATTTGTGCTGATGGATGGCTGCTGGAGGCAGTGGGGAAGACACAGCATCAAAGCTGGTTATCTCGGGTAGTTCTCTCACTGGTTCGTAGTCCGTTGTAATTTTGGGGCGTTTTTGTCTTACTCCAAGCTATGAAATAAAAGCAACACACTCCGTCCCCCAAATGCTTTAGATGCGTATAGTATGCGGAGCAGACGCAGCATTGTCTTACACCTCTCTGATGGTTAAATGTTTAATATGGTGAACATAGTCAATGTGAAAAGGTTCTGTTCAGAGACTCAAATCACCCAGAGTAGTATTCCCCATCACACATTTAGACAGAAATGATGCTTTCTGCCAGAGATGTCAGAAAAATGCAAATCACTCCTTTCTGCTAGAAATGTGGAATGAAAGGACAGATCAAGTGGAAGTTACAAGTAGAATTTGAAAGATTTCTCAACCGCAAGTTTGCGTTACCTGACATTATATTGGCATAAAACACCCAACTAAGACAAAAACTCAATGTTTATCTTAAAAATGCACATTATTGATTATTATTTTTAGTATTTCCTAAAACCTGCATGATAAATTACTAATTAATAATACATTTTTAAATAAATTAGAAGTGCGTAACGCTTTACGGGCACTACGTCACACACCACCAACTGTGGGTCTTCGGTATTCTCGGTATGAACATCATGGCACAGGCGAAGAGATGGAAGAGGATGTTAACAGAGGAAGCTAACAAGAGAAAAAGAGAGCGTGATCGAGAAATAAGGGTAAATCTCGGGTTGTTGGTGAGAGCTTTGTGAAATAAAAGGCTGCAAGACAGATGGCGAGCTGGCCTTCTTGCTGTTGAACTAGTAAGTAATATTAGTTGGCTTGCTTGGTCTTGTGTTGATACACTTGCATGATGTTTGGATGTGTTAGCAACGTTGTCGACTCGCCACTTTTTGATCACAGGTCAGTCCATTTCAACAGAGGTTTACACGCGAAACAGGCGCGATTTGTATTTACGACAGTGGTGTAAAAGTGAATTGAATTCTGAAGTTGTATGGGTGCCAAGTCGCAAAAAATACCAATTCTTGCATGAGAGGGTTTTAAATCAAATCTCATAAGCATCAATGTTTCATTCATTTCTTATCTCATATCTAAGCTGAACGGCTGTGGCATACTAGTACTGTAATTGCACCCTAGCAGCAGGGAATTTTACCCTTCCAACATTTAATTGAACAGAGCGTAAGCCCTATCATGCAGCAGTGTCTGGTGTTTTGCCTTTGTCATTATTTTTCTGCATAATGATTTGGTTTGAAATGATTCATGCACTGCAACAATAAAAAGTGACATCTGTGCGGAACGTTTCGCTCTGTGACCATGTAACTCAGAGCAAGCGTCTATTCGGATTCACACCAAAAAACGTGATATTTTCATTACACCACAGGTCCAAGTGGGAGTAGGGAGGTAGGCTTGAATTGAATTTATTCATGCTTAGGTAGCCATCATAACCAATCCATCAAAACAGAAAAGAAAAGAAAATAGTCAAAGTTTAAGACCAGTATAGAAACATTGTTTTAAATCTGGGATATAAGTATTTCTGTAAGTGTTAATGGGGCATTAAGCTCAACGCCGGTGGTAACTACAGCAAAGGCATTCCCATTAGAGTGTCCGTAGAGTCATTTATTATAAAGGCAAATGTGTTTTGTGCCACAAAGAATTTAAAAAGATAAGATTTTCTTTGACTTTTTGCTGCTTTGGTGATAGGGACTATAACTCCAACCTCTCATACCGATCATCAGTCGCTCAGACAGGAGCTCACTGATGGCAGCTCTGTGATATTTGGGGCATGAATAAATGATGTGGTGTTTCTGTCGGCGCTGAGGGGAGTCATATCTTGGCCTCGATATGAAAACAGAAATCCGAACCATTTAGCTTTGCAGCCAATACATAGTCGTCCCTTTTATTCCAATGAACAGACATGATTAAGGCAGCTTTAATATGTGAATAGATTTGTCATTAATTGAAAGAAAGTTTATTTATTTTTTTGTAACTCAAGTCCTTACTTTCTCATTAAGAAATAACATTACACAGGAGACGTGCTCATAAAGACAAACTCCAACAATGACACTATTATTATATACAATATACCATCCATTTACTACGTTTAAACTACATAATAAAAACATTATGTCATTCCAACTATAATCTTATAGTAAAACTAATCAAAATCAAATGGAATTCCCCACAAAGGGAATTCCAATGTGCAGCTCCACTCCAGAACAGGGAGCAATCAAAGGTGATGCACCCACTATAGCTCGATTTTGAGAGGCTAACAGAGCTGTGGTGGCATTAACTGAGTAAAGTTCAGGTGGTTAGGCTGTGGTGAAAGCATGCATCTATGCATTATCTTGTCCATGTGCATGAGGACGCAAATGCACGTGGGTGAAACGGTACTCCTTCCTGCCAATGGTTTTACGAAGGGGCAACCTCCAGGGCTGAAAAATGAAGCCAAAAATTGCAGTTTCTTGAATGGCCACTTGAGGCTGGCTCCAAAAGCATGTTAACATGCCCAACTTCACAGCAGAAATAGACATGTTTACAGCCTGGTACCAAAAAAAAACGGTTTTGGTCTCTATATTTAATTTCCCCCTTCATGACAAATGAAGGGCGATGGGGTTGAATATTTTTTTTAACTCAGCCGTTTAAATGATTAATAAATTAGAGTTACCTTGTCGTTTAAGAAAATGTTTATGTCCATATCTTGTTACAAATCAAACAGTGGATCATTTCTTCCTTTAAATGATGGGCTTACAACTCTCAAGTTACAGCATTTCCCATCTCAAGAGACAGATGTTCTGTGATTTGAGAGTCGAGAGATTTCCGCACTCAGCATGTGCTGCTTTGCTTTTATTGTTCAGCATTGTGTCTTTTCTCCTAAGCTTACTCCTAGCTGCAGTTCCCCACAGAGCAATCTGTGCGGCTCTTTGAAAATGTACTTCATAGTTCACCACACAAGTTGCAATCAGACACAATTCCCAAAGTGACCCCGAGAGTCGCAGTCCTTTCTCCAGCAGAAAGAAAACACTCATGCAAACTCATAATGCCTTAACAGTGGCACCAAAACGTAATGTTAAAGGATGAAAGTGAAAGAGTGCCGTCTGCACAGAATGTGGTGGGTGAAGGTGACAATATTATCATCAGCTCAATGCCAGATCCTCAGAGAAAACATTCCCTCAGTAACTTAAAGTAGGCGGTGAGACATGGTGTCCTAGCCTGGGAGAGGCAGCCTATGACTTTTAGAAGAACTCAAATGAAAAGACGAGAGAGTAATTCAGTTCATATCACAATAAACCTCTGAAACATGAAGGTGTTTTGAAGGTTATTGACATTCATGTGGCCTACCTACAGTGTACTTGAGCTGAATATTTTGAGAACAAATGTTTAGGGGTATAAGTTATTTTTATGCACATTATGCTTCCTTGCCAGAGGGGGTAAGTGAATCTAATTTAGCGGCAATAAAACTAAATTAATGGACTACAAGCATGGGAGCACATAAAGAACTAATTCCATCTGAAAGTAACATTAACACACAGAAAATGTAATTGCAAAAGGGGTCTATAAAAATAGCGATTTGGTCGGCCAAATGCAAATGTGTCCCTCAATCAACTCCAAGTTCTGTTCAGGCGTGATGTGTAAACTGGATACAAGGCAAGCTTTTTCCCTTACATCATCAGATTTCAGGATAGCCCTGAAGTGAATCGAATATTTGGGATAATGGGGTAGAAATATTAGAACCCCTCAATCTCACTGCAGACCTTGGAAACTGCTTCCAGAATTACTTACTGCAACCGTCCCTGTAGTTATGCTATGCTGTGTTTATCTTGCCCTGTTAGTTGCCTTTAAAGCCACTGAGGTGAAAGGCGTCGCTCGCAGTTATGGAGATTTGTCAACAGTTTTGTGCAAGTTCACACTTCACAAAGTTCTGTTCACACAGACTATAATGAACCACAATACCAAACAATGAACTAGTTCACATTCTTTTCTTCTATTTTTTTCTTTTACAAAATGCTGCGAGTTTCACTTGGGTTGAGGAACTTTACGGCTGTTGGCTCGTCTTACCCTTTGTTAATGATCCCTTGTGATCATCATTCACTCGCAGATATTTCCCAAAACTGGTCGGATGCTTTCCAAAAGCTGTGACCCATCAGATTCTGTGACTCAAAACACCGGCATGCTGGGTGCTGTAAAACACAAGCGCGTGAGCGAACGACGCTAAAGTGCGGAAGTGAATATTGTGTAGTGGCTCACATTTGCCTGGTTTGAAACACAGCTCCAAATAAATGCTAATGTTGCTCTGTGTCAGCTCCACGTGGATGTAGCCATGTGTTTGCTACCACGTAGCACTTTATAAGCTTGCAGATGTTGTGTTCAGCCCCTTCCACTGCACCTAAGTGACCAAAATTAAATTAAATAGATTAAAAATGAATAAATAAAATAATGCAATTTTAAAGAGTGAACAAAACAGTGAAATACAATCCCCAAGTGTCCCTTTAATAACGTTTTTGCTAAGTCTTCGAATATGTCAAGTAGTTATGTCCAAAACAAGCATTTCAGTGTTTATATGTGAAAATCCTTCATGTTTAAAATGTTAAAATATATTTGATGAATCATAATACACACGGAGGCATATACTGTACTACATTTAATCCAATCAAATGAGATGTGGTTCGACTAGCTAACTCCTCCCAGTAGCTAGCTGTAGTTGCTAGTGAAGCGTTATCACGGGTTGGAATTTGTGTTTGGAGATCAGTTGGTAACTTTTTACAAAAACGTGTTTTCATTTCTAAGTGCTGCAGTTGTGGTCTAAGTGTTTGTAATTATTCCTCTCTCTTTTTCCACCTCCTCGTGCAGCACCGGTGAGCCAGGTGTGGGTGAAAGTGTTGTTCCATGCTCAGTATCACACCCGCTTTTGAGCAATCAAATAAAATCCACAAACAATTTTATGAAATCCCACCTGAAATTATATTCACATTTTCTGTCTCTGAAATGGGCCATGATAGGCCAGTTGAAGAATATCCAGCCATCCCGTTGTGTCTTTAAATATTAAGCTGCGTATGCAACTGAAAAACAATGCAGACCCTTGTTTATTATAGCTGCTTTGGATTAAAAAGGAAGCTGATAATATCCTTGTCTAGAGAAACATTTATCACATTTTAAAAGAGGTTTAGAACTTCTGATGCGACGATTTAGCTATTTCTGCTCTTGAATTTCAAAGCTCTGTCAGTGGCAGCAGGATGCACCATGCAGTCCTTACAGTTCTTAATAGGACTCAAAGCCCATTTCTCTGATCCCGTTTCAGTCTTTACAGAACAGGAAAAAAAAAATGTGAGGCTTAAGAGAAAAACTACACTAACAAAAATATGCTAACCTCATTTCTTTAGAAAATAAAACACATGTCTCTTTTTGTTCTTGCTCTCTTATCCACCACTCTCTGAACATCACAGCTTGCCCTCTTGCCCAACCTACTTATGCATGCCAGCAAAAAAGTATTTTATGTCCATTTCTATTCCAATTGCTTATGATAGCAGGAGCGCCGTGGCTTCCTCTGGGGCCGAGAAATGCTCATTTGAAAAATCGCCCAGACGGGCATGGAGGTTGCCAACCTCAATTTTTGATGCAGTAGCTCATTTTGTGTGTCTTCCTCAGGAGTCACAGCCCAGCCCCACCGGAGGCCTGGCCACGCTAGAGCCAATTATCAGGGCCTTTTCCTGCACCTGCCCACTGCCGCCTGCGTGTGG
The DNA here is from genome assembly GCA_011952105.1 of Coreoperca whiteheadi. Lineage (NCBI taxonomy): Eukaryota > Metazoa > Chordata > Actinopteri > Centrarchiformes > Sinipercidae > Coreoperca > Coreoperca whiteheadi. The sequence continues at coordinate 4,445,846 of CM022489.1, read as the reverse complement.
GTCTGCAGCTCCACTCCAGGCCAGGGTGCAATCAAAGCCAATGCCCCGCTACAGCACAACTCTGAGAGGGTAACGGAGCTGTGGTGGCATTTAATGAGAAAAGTTCAAGTGTTTTAGGCTGTGGTGGAAAGCATGCGTCGTGTTCTGAGGTTTTTCTGGAGACAAGAACTCCAGTTCATTCACAGTCTTGGATGGAAGACTAGAAGATGAAAAGGAGAATTAGCTAATTGCAAAATTCTCTTGGGGTAAAAAAAATCAAGCTTCACAGACATTCAAAACACTTTTTGCGTGTCTGGAATGTTTGAATTTTCATGGCATGTGGCTCTGTTTACATGCGGAAAAGAACAGCCCGTTCTCATTCCTAGGGCGTCGAACACTGACGTTTTGTCGCGCGCCTTTGTGTTGTATACATACGCACAAGGTACCCTTCCGCGTCTGTATTATCAAAGAAAATAAAGCAACAAAGTCCGCTTAAGGAGGAGGTTGGGTGGTGCTTGGATGGACAAACCCAGGACTTTCACCCACGAGACTCTGAAGTTACATATGTAACATTAAGTAAACTGGTTATGGGTTAACACATAGAATCTATTCGAAGAAAAAAATGGTTTATATTTTTTTAAAGTATATTCTAAAAATGGGAAATCACGTTTATATATCTGATGATCATTTGAAAAAGGTTACATGAAAATACTCTCTCCTTCGCCATCTCTGTCATTTATTGTTACTATTTGTATGCTTGTCAATCAAATTTGGAAAATTCCATGTTTCTTTCAGTCTGACCGCAGCTAATCGAGTGAGTAATTCGGCGGATGCGGCCTGACTTTCAATTCTATTACGGGGCATCTGTTTGTGGGATGGAGCACAGACATTGTGACTTTTCAAAAAAGCTGCTCATTGCTACAGGTAAAATCACACAACACGTGCACCCTGCTCATATATACAGACTCACGCAGTATCAGGGCAACAAATAAGGACTTCAGTTAATATTAGTGTATATCAGCAATTCAGAAATGTCTCTACAGCCAAAAAACTCATTTTTGCATTATTGCATTACATTTCACTTTTACTTCCAGGGATGCATTTCTTCTGCAAATCACAATAATCCAGCACGGTGATGAAAACAAGCTAACTGATAAGTGCAGTCCTGGATGTAAAGTAGTGTGCGTTTTTTTTTTTTGCTCCAGCCACATGAGACACAGAAGATTGAGTGTCGAGGAGATAAGAGGAACAAGTTGTCAGTGCGAGGAGCGTCTGTGAGAGAAACTGATTGGAGTCTAGATTGGATGTAGAAATGGTCTGCATAAGTAGTTCCTGTCATTCACAATCAGTTCAACTGCATGAACAGAAACCAAAATCTGTTTTTTTGTTTGCACACTCCAGTCTTCTTACCACGGTCTTCGTACGTGATGTGACATTAATTACCAAGTCCCCGGGATAGAAGGTGACATCCACCTCTAACAGCCATAATGGAAGAACACTGGCCTTGGTCAGTATAGCATACGTGATATTATCACCATTATTTTTGCCTAGGAGATTAAGATTTTCACCATTTCAGATGTTACTTTCAATAAAACCTACAGATTTTGTATTTAAACAATATCTGGCATTTAGGCTAGTTTGTTTTCTTATCATCAGATTTCGTCACAGAGAAGAGAGATTTTGAGACTGGCAGCCATTTCTGACAATAAAGTTGGACACGGACAGACAATAGCAAAAAAATTAAAAATAAATCTCAAAATGTCCAAACTAGGTTTCAGTCATATTATAAAAATGTACATTGTCACCAAACTACAGCCAGATAAATCACTTTTGGAAAGTGTTCTCATGCACTACCCTAGCAGCACACCTACGTCCACTCATTCACCAACCCAGTGTCATCAATCTGCGCACAAAGAACACAACTTTATACTTTCAAATTGCGTGCATATGCCAAATCTCCAATTTTTTGCGTGGGAAGCCAACGCCTCCCATTTTCTTCTGTGGAGAGCAGATGCGCCCCAATACCACGCATCACCTTAAACGCTCATGATGACACCCCCAAGGCTCAGTTTGGTTAGGTTTAGGCACAAAAACTACTTGGTTAGGTTAATAAGTTACCTTATGCAATTTAACTTACATTATGTGAATCTGTTTATCTGCCCGCCGAAGAACCTATGCAGTTGGGGTGGACTCATCTGACAGTCACCGAGCGGGCCCGACGCCGGAAGGCAGGTGAGTGCCTCTACTGCAGCAGGTCCAATCACTACATTGCGTCCTGTCCGGTGCAACCAAAAGGGGACGCTCGCCGCTAATGGTGGGGATAGCAGTGAGCCAGAAAGATCCTACCCCTTCCCCCCAACAGCGTACCTTCCTGCCGGCCACGCTTCGCTTTCGCCAGACTACTGCAACGCTACCGGCGTTAATTGATTCCGGGGCTAATGACAACTTCATGGACCAGGCCTGCGACGAGCAGCTGGGGGTCCCAATGTAACCACTAGAGACGCCGCTGGCAGCCAATGTGCTGGATGGTCGCCTCCTAGCCCTGGTTACCCATAGCACCGGGTCGGTGTCATTGGTGGTGGCAGGGAACCTCCACGAGGAGATCACTTTCAGTCTCATTCCTTCGCCCCGGGCTCCTTTGGTGCTTGGGTACCCATGGCTGGCTCAACATAACCCTCACGTGAATTGGGAGAAAGGGGAGATCTGGGGCTGGAGTCCGTCGTGCCACGCTACCTGCCTAAGGTCGGCGCTCTCACCGTCTCCGAGGCCGGCCTTGCCCCCTGTACATCAGGCCCCGGATCTCTCATTAAGGTTCCCCCCCGAGTACCATGACTTGGGGGAGGTTTTCTGTAAAGATCATGCTGTCTCCTTGCCCCCCCCACCGCCCGTATGACTGTGCCATCGACCTCCTTCCGGGTGCCAGTAAGTCGATTGTTCAGCCTGTCCAAACCCGACCGGCAACCAATGGAAAAATACATCACAGAGTCCCAGGCAGCGGGTCTCATCCGTCCATCCACTTCCCCCCTAGGGGCCGGTTTCTTTTTTGTGGAGAAGAAGGACAAGACACTACGTCCGTCCATCGACTTCTGCGCGCTGAATAACATCACCGTCAAGAACCGCTATGCACTTCCCCTCCTGAACTCGGCATTCGAGCTACTCCACCGGGCCACCATCTTCACCAAGTTAGATTTACGCAACGCATACCATCTGGTGCGGATCCAGGAGGGGGATGAGTGGAAGACGGCATTTAACACCCCGCTGGGGCATTTTGAATATCTAGTCATGCCCTTCGGGCTGACTAATGCCCCAGCCACCTTCCAGGCACTGATTAACGACGTGCTCCGGGACATCCTAAATAGGTTCGTCTTTGTATACCTAGACGATATCTTGATCTTTTCTAAGTCCCTGCCGAAACACGTCCAGCACGTCCGCCAAGTCCTCTCCCAGTTATTGGAGAATCGGCTATTTGTCAAGGCCGAGAAATGTGAATTTCACATCCAGACAGTCTCTTTTCTGGGCTTCATCTTAGAGAGTGGCCGGATGAAGCCCGACCTTGGGCGGTACAGGATTGGCCTACCCCGACCAACCGCAAACAACTCCAATGTTTCTTGGGGTTTGCCAATTTCTACCGCCGGTTCATTCGCAATTATCGTGTTATTGACGCACCCCTAACCAAACTTACGTCTCCACTCCAACCATTCCTGTGGTCATCCGCAGCCGCCGGAGCCTTCCGGACACTTAACGAGCTATTTACTACGGCCCCAGTGCTTGTCCAACCCGACCCCGCCAGGCAGTTTGTGATCGAAGTGGACGCCTCGGATTCAGGGGTGGGGACGGTCTTGTCCCAGTACATGGGACCCCGGCTTAACCTACACCCGTGTGTCTTCTTCTCCCGGCGCCTCACGATGGTCGAACGCAATTACGATGTGGGCAACCGAGAATTACTGGCCATAAAGCTTGCCCTAGAGGAGTGGAGGCACTGGCTGGAGGGGGCGGAACAACCATTCGTGGTCTGGACCGACCATAAGAATCTGGCTTATATCCAGTCGGCCAAAAGACTGAACTCGCGGCAAACACGGTGGGCGTTGTTCTTCAAATGCTTCCGGGTTTACCATAACCTATCGCCCGGGATCCCGGAACACCAAGCCGGACGCCCTATCTCGAATTCACGCTCCTGCCGACCTCCCGTCCACTCCAGAGACGATACTCCCACCTGCCCGCATTGTGGCAGCCTTAACCTGGGAGATCGAGGACATTGTCAAGAGGGCCCAATGTGCCCAGCCCGACCCAGGAGGGGGACCTACGGGTTGCCTGTTTGTGCCGGAAAACGTATGGCCTCAAGTCCTAAATTGGGTACACTCATCCCGCTTTTCCTGCCATCCTGGGGTCAGTCACACTTACAGCCTCCTGAGGAGGCGGTTCTGGTGGCCCAGCATGAGAAGAGACACCCGGGAGTTCGTGGCCACCTGTACCATCTGTGCCCAGGGAAAGGCCTCACATCGCCCACTCACTGGTCTGCTTCACCCTCTCCCCGTCCCCAGCCGGCCCTGGTTGCATATTGCCGTGGCTTTTGTGACCGGGCTCCCGTCGTCCCAAGGCAAGTCGGTCATTCTGACGACGGTGGACCGCTTCTCCAAGGCCGCTCATTTTACAGCCCTACCGAAGCTTCCCACCGCCCGTGAGATGGCCGACCTCCTGGTCCAGCACGTATTCCGGCTGCACGGGATACCCACAGACATCATGTCCGACCGGGGTCCCCAATTTGTTTCCCACGTGTTGAAGGAGTTTTGTAAGGCTCTAGGGGCAACGGTCAGCCTTTCTTCTGGGAACCATCCACAATCCAATGGACAAACCGAAAGGGCAAACCAAGACCTGGAATCAGCTCTACGTTGCGTCGTGGCCAATAAACCCGCCTCCTGGAGCACATACCTGCCATGGGTGGAGTATGCCCATAACTCCCTCGTTAACGCCGCAACTGGGCGATCACCGTTCGAGGTCTCTAAGGGGTAGCAACCTCCCTCCATCACAGGAGAAGGAGATTGCCGTCCCGTCTTTGCATTCCCACCTACGGCGCTGTCAGAGAGTCTGGACTAGTACCCGGGCCGCCCTCCTTCGCACGGCAGAGGTTAATCGCCGGATTGCTGACCACCAGCGCATCCCGGCTCCAGACTACCAGCCGGGCCAACAGGTTTGGCAGTCCACCAAGGACATTCCCCTCAAGGGGGAATCCAAGAAGCTCGCGCCCCAGTTTATTGGGCCATTCGAGATATCCCGCATAATCAACCCGGTTACCGTCAGGTTAAAGCTGCCAAGGACACTCAGGGTCCATCCATCTTTCCACGTCTCTCAGCTTAAGCCAGTCCACTCCAGTCCACTGTGTCCCCCTGCCGATCCCCCCCACCTCCCCGTCTCATTGACGACCATCCGGCGTATACTGTTCGGCGCCTCCTGGACGTCCGTCGGCGGGGCCAGGGACTGCAGTACCTGGTGGACTGGGAGGGGTATGGCCCCGAGGAGAGGTCTCGGGTTCCCCGCCTCGTTATTAATAAATTAGAATTTAGAACATTGTGATTGTGATTACTCACCTCGCTCTCTGTGTCCAGGTCCAACCCGACCCTCGGCCACGCCACGCCTGTTTCCTCCGCAGGATCTCCGTCTGCCGTTCTCCGCACCTTGCCCCGATTACCTCGCCCGCGCTCCAACCTTGCTTCCCCCGGCGGACCTCCTCCGTACCCGGCTCCAGTCATTCGGCTCCTCAGCCTTGATTTCCCTGCTCCTCCAATAAAGCACGAGTTTTTCTGTTTCAGTCCGCATCTGAGTCCTTTTTTCCAGTAGTTCACAACAAGAATAAGTCAATGTAGACTTTTGGTTTAACACAGGACACAAACAGGGGTCTCCTGGGTGAAAGTCCTGTGTTTGTTTGACCCATCCATCACCTGACATTTGTATGTATCATGGGGATTTATGAGTCTGTTTCACAAATGTAAAAGACGAGAGGAAAAGGGAGCATTTTCTAGCTAGCTTACAGCTAGCGTCATATATATAAATCCCCCTCTCACCCCCAGTGGGGTGGTATGTGTCAACCTCAAGCTCGGGTCCTCTACCAGAGGCCTGGGAGTTTTATATAAACAGCCCAATATCACAACTCACAATTTGCCTCAAAAGGCTTTACATCTGTACAACATACGACACCCTCTGTCCTTAGACCCTTAATTTGGATAAGGAAAAACTACCCAAAAAAAAACTTAACAGGAAAAAATGGAAAAAACTCAGGAAGGGCAACAGAGGAGGGATCCCTCTCCCAGGACGGACAGACGTGCAGTAAATGTCGTGTGTACAGAATAGAGAGAGTACTTTATTAATCCCAGCAGAACATTGTACAGTTACAGCAGTTTAGAGCAAAAAAGGCAAAGATAATGAGCAAAAAACTAAACAATATTTATCAACAATAGCTTAAAATAAGTGGGAGAATTTTTACTCTACATATAGCCTACTGTATACAGGCGTAATGCTGTGCAGTGGTAGCCAAGTTAGAGGCTTGGTTTGTGAGACTTGCATGTGCATGTGCATGTTTTTTGCTTTTGCTTTTAAAGATCTGATCAATGTGTGGTGTCAGAAATGGCTGGCAATGTTGTGATCTCAATTCTTCTTGAAGGCATACAAGTAATAACTTCCCATGTCACCCTGGCATTCTTATTTATTTATTTGATTTCCTAATCTTAGAAGTAAAAAAGAAAGGCCTATATAGCACAGCTGAGTATCACTCCTCAGCCAGAAGGAAGAAGAAAATCAAACCATGCTATGTTGACGTTGGGGGAAAATTTAATTCATATACAATTCTGCTTGGTCAAACTAGGCTTTGAAAGGTGACATAGTCGTAGTAAAGTTGTTGTTCAAGGTGGACTGGTGATGAATCTTCAAGTTACAGTTGGACCCTGGTCATTTGGCTTCCATATTTATCAAAAGATGAGCATGATATATTATCTTGAGTGAGGAGAGGTGTAATGACTTGCAATATATTATGATGCTCTAAAATGGAAAATATTATTCAGTCAATCCCTGCACAGTATGCTTCAGCAATATTTCATATTGATATAGCCTCATGAGTTGATGGATGGATGTGCAATAAGAATCTGTCTGTGCAGCCGATGACACTCATTCTGAGAGGATTATTCATGATGTAAAGTTGTTAAAAGCCTTCACATAGATTTGTAGTTGAACTGGCTGGCTGGTGATTCTGTGCGATTCTCATTAATAAAGAAGATTTGCACTCGGTGAATAAAAGTCAGTTTGGTGCAAGCTATACATTTTTGACTGACTTAATGATTCATTTTCCCCAAACGTCCTTCAGTGTAATTGCGGTGCTATAGCATAAGTGAAAAAATAGTATTATGGTACAGTAGGTGGATCAGTTAATGTCTATGTAATCAGGGTCTCTCATAATGTAAATCTTTGTGAATTATCGAGTAGATTATTAACTGGAACCGTCAGATGATTTTAATTCAACTAAAACCAATTCACATCAGGTTAGCCTGAGGCCCAAACTTGCCATAGTAAGTGATCAGGACTTTTTGTGATCTCAGTTGTTTTTTCAACAGAACTGATCACATTTCTGCGAATTTTGCCAAGATCCAGCACATTTGGCATTCCCACTTTCTGCAATACTCCAATGGATGTCACCATGTTAGTAGTGATATACATTAAAGAAATATATAAAACTTAAGCTTCTGCTACAGAAATATTCATGACTCTTTCCATTCATCCCCTTTGTTATACTGTATTAAAAACAATATTCCACTAATTTGTAGTATAGTATAGCTGTAGTATATTTGCATCCTGGGTTGTGGCTGGAATTGTCATGTTGTGGGTCTTATGGGGTGTGTTTTGGGGGTGTTTGTTTATTTATGATGTTCCCTAGGTCACCTTGTTCTCCTAGCGCCTTATGTTTATTCTAGTCCTATGTTGTATCTGTCCATGTAGTTGATGTTTATATTTTTCAGTCTGGTTACTTCCTGTTTTATTTTGATAGATGTCTGTTTCCCCCCTGTCTCAGTCACTTTATTTCCTGTCCCTGATTCCCTGATTGGGTTCACCTGTGTTTGTCCTGCACCTGTGTCTCGTTGCCTTCACCTTCCCTGAGTGTATTTAGTTCATGTGTTTCCTTGTCTCGGTGTGGGATCATTGTTGCGTTGTCGGTATGTTGCCTTGTAGGCAGGTTTTCGTGTTGCCTTGTCTGTGTTGTGCTTTCCTTCCCAAGTGTTCGCCCTCCGTGGTTTCGCTACTTCTTCCCGTCGTGGATTTCGTCGTACGCCTTGGTTTCTTGTTTTCTTGCATGTTTTTTTGAGTTCACCAGTCTAACTTATGTCAAGAGACAATAAAGACTCCGCTCCTCAGTACTGTCTGCATCTGGGTCCTCCTTACCTCGCCGTCCAAACCTTAACAGGAATGTACTCATTAGCTTTGCACACATAGGCTAAATAAATATGTGCTCAAATAAAATATATAAATAAATGTGCACCCTGAAATACTGCTAGAACAACAACTACTTTGATTCAGTACTCCTGAGTTTTTATATACAGCACTAACATTAATATTGTAGAAGGACATGCTCAAAAATGCTGTTTTATATAAGTTTTTCTTTCTTTCTGTAAAACAAGTACTTAGATCATTTACTTAAGTAAAAGTGACAATATCACGGTGTAGAAATACCGTGTTTCAAGTAAAAGTCATGCATTCAAAATAGTATTTAAGTAGTACATAAGTAAATCAAAATATACTTGAAGTAGCACTCATGCAGAATGTCCAATTTCAGAAAAACATTTATAATTGGATTACAGTTATTGGTGCATCTCTCCTATAGGATCAATAAAGTCTTAGCTTGTCTTAACCTATAATAAAATCATACTGTATTTGTTGATTGTATTTTGTATAATTAATCAGAAGTCTGGAGCTTCTCCAGCTAAATGTTATGAACCTTCTTTGCAAATACTTGCTTTGCAGTCTTTATTATACAATTTGTTAGACTACACGAGTTTTACCTTCTTATGATTATCGCTCTGGCACTAGACGAGGAGGCAGTCACCATCTCCAAACAATATGAATGCATGCTGTTCGTCATCTGAGCCCGGGCCATTTCTCAGGGGTATTTTCCCATTTATGACAGGATTTATTCTCTCTCTCTCTCTCTCTCTCCCTCTCTCTCTCTTGCTCTTTCAATTTCTTTAATATATGTCCTGACTTGCGGGCACTTCCTCATTATTCCTATCTTGATATCTGCCACTGTTAATGAGTGGAGGGACTCGAGTTGCAGAGTTTAGGCATTTGGATTAATGTGGGTGCTGTAGCGGGGAAGTTTGGGAATAGTGCGCGCTCTCTCAGTTCATTACTGTGGATATATGACATTTTAAGGCTGTGAGACGCCAGGCTAATGATGCTCCCCTGTAAACACTGGAGACTGCCAGCCACTGCACCTGAGAACGTTCCTCTAATAGCAGGGATGTCAACATGGTGACAGGTCCACTTCGTCTGCACCCACAGTACTGCTGCATTTTTCTTTTGTACAGCAAGTCTTCTGCATTCTGTTAATTGATAATGGACAAATGTTTAGAGCGCATGGGGTGGACACAATGACAGGATGTCATGTGCTGCATAGCAACATCTTTACAAGCTTATATTGTTCAGGTTTGTAGAGATAGTCAAAAAAAAAAATTCAAATCAGAGGTCATTTTTAATAGCATGTGGTTTTATTCAGTATGTCAACACCTTTTCGTACCCTTAAAGCTAGACTGAGTACATTTTGTAACTATGGCCATGACAATATAATGCCACAATGAAATTCTCTTAGGTCAGCTGCTTTAAAGTCGTCATCATTAGGTCACTTGACTGACAGTGTGCAGAAGGGGACCACAACATGAATATATAAAGAGAACAGGACATTATGTTCCAAGATGACACCACATTCATTCCAATGACAGTTGCTCACTGGGCCCGAATGCTGAAAATGTTCTTAAGACATCAATACGTTTGGGCCCATATACCATGAAAATGTGAATCCTTCTCTGGCTGACCCCCCACACACATAAATTGCACAAAAAAATATATTGGTATGAGTCTTTGTAATTTTTTTTTTGTCATTTGTATTACTAATTACTAATTGGATCTATGACTCTTATATTGTGTCTGTATTTTATGTTTTGCCTTTGTCTTTTTTGTGACTTTGTGACATTTAATCTAGAAAAGTGTTATATGCATACTTGCTTACTTACCAATGACTCAATTTAAGATAATACAAAGCTAAGACAAAGATTGTTATTCTCTGAAAATGTATTTATTGTAATTGAGTTCTTTTTGTAGTGATTATGAAAAAAGTATTTTTGGGACAATTCTGATCACAAGAGCATGTCCCCAGGTGAGGTAGAGTGTGTTTATTTTCTGTTTTACTTTTGTGATAAAATCTTTGAAATATTTATCTGTGACATGGTCAGATGTTGTATAACAGTACCTTAATTGGAGAAGTTAGTAATTTGCAACGTCATCAGATTGACTCAGTAACTGCACAACAGTATCCAAAGTGTAAGCTAACATTATCTAGCATTAGTCAACACAGCCCTGCGTTAAAAGAAAGCACAAGTGGGGAGACTGATGACATCTCTCTGGCTGACCAGGTGCTGAGGTAAGTGTATTCTGTAATTTCCGGTCACCAGTGTTTGTGTGTTACTGGTAGCATGTAGTTTGCTACTCATCTAGCTCATCACAGCTTGTTCGATTCTTCACTAGAGCAACTAACTATCCTTTCTAATGTTACATTTGACCTTTCACTAGTTCTGCTTAAGCATTTAAGCTCTGTCCTTCTAGCGACTTTCTCGTTAATCCCACAGTTTACACACTATTCAGTTTTAATAGCTAACGTTCTTTAGTTTAGCAGCTAGCAATGGCTTCTCTCCCTCTTTTCTCTCACTCTCCTGCTCTTTCTTGCTGAGCAAGTCAAATGTTTAGCTATTCCTCTGCATCCTTTACTAATAATGGTACATGTAATACATGTAGTTTATTTGTAGCATTGGAGGCGAGGCGAAGACTTAGTTAGCAGTCTTTAACTGCTAACTAAGGGTAAGCGTAAATACAGCAATATTGTTATTCACCTCGGTGGTATTAACACCCATTTACGCCAATCGGAGATCAATAAAATTAATGTTGAGTCGGTGTGTGCATATGCAAGGACGATGTCGGACTCCATAGTGTTCTCTGGGCCCCTGCTAAATCTGACCAGTGATTACATGTTTAGCCGCATGTCTTCATTCCGTCACTGGCTGTCGAGGTGGTGTCCAGCAAACGATGTGGGCTTCACAGATAATTGGCGGACTTTCTGAGGAAGACCTGGTCTGATTAGGAGAGACGGCATTCATCCCACTTTGGATGGAGCAGCTCTCATATCTAGAAATCTGGACGAGTTTATTAGTGGACCTAAACCATGACAACCCAGAGCTGAGACCAGGAGGCAGAGTTGCAGTCCTACACGCTTCTCTGCGCTTCCGGAGCAGTTACTCATCCAAAACTCTTTAGTGACGGTTTCTTCCCCCCGACCATTTAAATTAATAAAATCAAAAGTGAACAGAAGAGGAGTTATACATAAAAACTTTTTTCTAAATTAGCACCGCTGAAATAGCACCTCAAATTAGGTGAATTAAATTCAGACTTTTAAACATCTGATTCCTGTCATCTAAAACTGTTCTACTGAACAATTTAATCTCAGATTATCATATTGACTTATTTTGTTTTACTGAAACCTAGCTAGCTCAGGAATAATATGTTAGCCTAAATTAATCCACTCCCCCAAGTCATTTTAATACTTACATTCCTCTTGGCACCGGCCGAGGAGGTGGAGTTGCAGCCATCTTTGACTCAAGCCTATTTATCAACCCTAAACCTAAACTAAATTATAACTCATTCCACAGCCTTGTTCTAAGTCTTTCATACCCAACCTAGAAAACCAAAAACCTGTGAGTGTTTTTATCAAGTTGTTTCCTTAAAACAGATAACGTAATTACTGTAGGTGATTTTATTATTCGTGTGGACGTTGAAAATTATGGCCTTGGTACTGCATTTATCTCATTATTAGATTAGATTTGTGTGTACATAAACCCACTCACTGTTTTAACTACACCCTTGACCTTGTTTTGGTATATGCCAGTGAAATGTATTGTTTAATAGTCTTTACACAGAATCCTTCATTATCGGAGCATTATTTAGTGACTTTTGAAGTCCTATTACTGGACTACACGCCATTAGGCAAATTCTGCTGCACTAGATGTCTATCTGATAGTGTTGTAGCTAAATTAAAGGAAGTGATTAATAGTACCTCTAAAAAAAGTAGAAAATAAAAGGTTAGTTCCATGGTATAACCCCCAAACACGCAACTTAAAACTTGAAAGGAAATAGCGTTCCACAGCCACAGTTTCATTGAGCCATGCATTCCTATAGCCCTCAGTAGTAACGACTTCATGAGCTTTTTAATGATAAAATTTTAACTATTAGAGAAAAAATTCCAATGTCCAACTAGTACAGATTTATCTTCAAAAACAGAAAACTTAGAAAATGCTGTAAAACCTGATGTATACTTCTCTCCTGTCGACCTTATTCAATTAACCTCGACAATTTCTTAAGCTAAGCCATCAACCTGTCTCTTAGATCCCATTCCAACTAGGCTGCTTAATTTACCCCTGGTTAGCACTTCTTTACTTCATATATGGTCAATCTGTCTTTATTAACAGGCTATGTACCACAGTGTTTTAAAGTAGCTGTAATTAAACCTCCTCTTAAAAAGCCCACTCTTGATCCAGGGGTTTTAGCGAACTAAAGACCTATATCTCGAGTCAGCTGGGAGGAGGCCCTGGGGAAGACCTAGGACACGCTGGAGGAACTATGCTTCTCAGCTGGCCTGGGAACGCCTCGGTATTCCACGAAAAAGCTGGAGGAAGTGTCAAGGGAGAGGGAAGTCTGGGCTTCTCTGCTCAGACTGCTGCCCCCGCAACCCGGCCACAGGTAAGCGGAAGAAGATGCATGGATGGATAGACCTATATTTAACATTCTCTTTGTGTCTAAGATCCTTGAGATAACAGTTCGGATCCTGCTAGATGGACATCACTTGGAACTGTTCAGTTGTCCTTCAGGATCCATCCTCCTCCCTTATGTCTTACAATCTACACTTTTCATCATAATTATATGTACTACAATTTCATCATAATTGTATGTACTATGAGTTCTGATCTGGATTAAATTTAATTTAATTGAAGACATCTAATACAATCCAGGAAGTCCAGTTTTTAAATCTTTTTTTATGTATTTGACTGGCCAACAGAGCACATTGCTGGTTGTTCCAACAAAAGTTGAGTCAGTTTCAACTTTTTTGCATATGGCCTCTGTATTCTTTCAAAAGTCACATAGTCTGACTTAACACTTTTCTATATAACCCAGTTCAGGTGTTACAGTGATCAACCCTTGAACAAAAAGAGTGGATCGAAAAAAGTAAGACTGTTGTGTGGACTTCATCTTATCCTGGTCTTGTACAATAAAAGGTATTGTCATTCATCTCTAAGTTTAATTTACCTGTTATGTGGTATGTATTTTTTATTCACACTAGTATTGATTTGGCCATGCAAACACAAAACGGGCAATGAGGGATTTGTTAAAAAGCATTGATCACCTCAGAGGCCTGACAGAAACCTTTTTTTATTTGAAGTAATGTCATTGTGCAAATGGAGGTCATATTTCAACTTTATCGAGTCCTACCCCATCTGCACGGCAGCAACATGGAGTCAGCATAAAAAACGCCTTCGGGTAGCAAACCCAACCTTTCCTTTGGGGATAAAATATGCCATCCGAACACAAGAAGTATTTATTAAGCCTCAAATTGATAATGTCAACAGCCAGGCTCGGGAATAGCAAGCAGTACAACCCAACCACTTCAGATTTGTAGTAGCCTACAATAACTCCAGCCTTTCTCACAAAAAGTCTTTATTTGAGCAGGAGACAAATTATCTTTTGATTTGAAATGGACCATTTCCTTAAATACCTGTATTCCTAATGAGCCACCCCCCTCTCCCTGCTCTTGCTCTCTGCTTGTCTTGCTATTAGTGTCCAGGGAGCTAGCAGCGAGCTGCCCGGCTGCCTGGCTGCCTGAGTGATTAACTAAGGCTTGGGGCTGACAGGCTTGCTACCCCCGATAGAAGCGGGAGGGGGATAATGTGGGGCTCTGTTTAGCAAGGCGGTGAGGACAGGAGAAAATAGTGGATGGGTTAGAAAAGGAGCAGAGAGGGGGGGGGGGGGGGGCAGAGATGATAGAGAGGAGGACAAATGGACAGAGTGAATGCAGGCTGAGAGGAGGAGGAAGGAGGAGTGAGTAGAGGAGCGGAAAGTTGGTAGAGAATTGAGGAAGAAAATATAGGAAAACGAAGCTGAGGATGAGGAAACTTAAAGAGAAAAGAGTTTCCAAAAAGGTAAAAAAGGATATAGGATGAAGGTAAAGGTGAAGAGAAAGACTACAGCAGTGAACTAAAGGATGATGGGGCATCATAGGGAGAAGAAATGTGAAAAACGGCAGAGGCATGGAGGGGAGAAGCGATGCACGGGACTGCAGGTGGGAGTCCCTTGTGAGATAACAGTTAAGTCTATGTAGTGATAGGAGCTCAAGCAAAACTAATGATCTCGTCCAAATGAGAATAGGCCATTTGAGACTAGCTTATATCTAATGGATGGCGCAGTAGGCTGTGCAGGTGTTTCAGATAGCCTTTAGAGAAGTTCTCCCTTAAGCCTTCCTATGTATAGCACGTCTGCTGGTATCGGGTTCCTCTGAATCATACACATTATGTGCACCGTTTTTGTTTTCTATGCCAACCCGGTGACTGTTGTGAATCAAACTGACAGCTGTGGGTTGAAGTCCATGAAGCGCTGATGAGAGGGTGCAGTTTTAGAAATGATTCTCCTGTGGACGGGGAGCTGAGAGTGAAAACAGGTTCATTAGCACAATGGAGCGGTTCATGACAAGAGACAAAAAAGGGATCCTGCAACTTCTATCCGTTGGCCCGCACACATCAGTTTTGTTCCGATGAACACTGTTCAAAACAGTCCCTCGGGGCTACTGTATCAAGATGCAGCAATTAAAAATGTCCATTTATAACTTCAGCTATAACATTGGCAGTGAGAATTTAGACTTTAAAGCTGCCTTTACTTATTTGTAATGATATGTTTAAGTCAACTATATGAATTTAATTTTCATTCACAATGCGTGTTTGGAATATTTGTTTAGGCATACAATTTATCGACATTCACTACTTAGTTTTCTGTATAGCTGAGCATCCTAATTCTCCATCATTTTCCTCAAATAAACCAATGCAAAAAGCCATTGGTCAAGAAAAGATGAATATTACTGTGCCAGCATTTTTCTCAATCATTATGCATTAGCTGCAAATAGAGAGCATATCACACAAGTTTTTTTTCCTTCTAAAAAGCCTTGAGAAATCCAACAATTTTGGTGGCAATAACTATTGAAAAATTCTGAGGGGACCGATAAGATTCAGGATTGGAGTAGCGCAGCACATTCATTTTCTTTTCCATATAAAATCATGGTGGCAGCATTTTCCCCCTAGAAAATGCTTGGCTCTGTGTTTTGTCACCTTATTAGTGTCTTCCTGTCCTGCCGCTGCTGTGGGTACTTTCCATATATGACAACCTGACAAGCTGTGGAAAGCCACTGGGCACTTTTAGGTGAGAATGTGTCACTGAGGAGCGACGGGAACTATGTTGAAAAATATTAAATTCTGCACTCAGTGAAGCCTATAGGGCCATATCTTCATTTATGCTTCAATACCCGTGGTTATTGTAATTTGTATTATTAATGTGTAGGTGCATATTAAAGTCAGTATCCACTGTCAATTTGCCAGGAAGAAGGAAAAGGCTGGTTAGATAAATATTTCAAGTAGCTGTAAAAAAAATACAAAAATAAATAATATATATAATGTAAAATTTTTGAAAACTAATGTGTGCTCTACAATGTATTTTTCTTTTGTCTCAGTTAAAGCAAAATGGGAGCCAGAAGCTTATACAGAATGTACACATTCCCTCACACACACATGCATTTCCTGTTCTGCTTTTATTAAAAATGTTATCAGCCATTCTCCCCTAAAGTGAGAACCACCATGGAGGCGTGAAACAACTTCAGAGGAAGCGAGTGAGGAAAACTCTGCAAAGGGTGATTCACCAACTGGGATCAAAATACTGCAACCTGTCATTTTCCATTTCAGCTACTCTTCTGGCATTGTGCTTTGAAGTCCTCTCAGAGGCATTAAACCATGGTTAATTAACATAATAGAAACATTAATAGCAGCAGAGCAAATCACAACATTGAGAGCAACCATTAGGCACACACACAAAGAAGGATAGGCATTGATTAAAAGGAAAAGCTGTTGATTTGCAGCGTGAAAACTTAGAAGAGCTCTTCGATTGTGGACTTTCCTTAAGGGATATTTATTGCATGTACACCTAAACAGACCCAAAGATTGTTGAAAGATGCACAATTCATAGGCATTATGACATCCATGGCTGCACCGAGGAAGACTGACATGTATGCCTTTGCACAGTGCAGCCAATTATTTCCTTCTCCAAGCGAGTACTGCTGTGCTGACTCTCAAATCTGACACATTCAGCAACAGCGTTTGAAGAATATTTTCCCCCTCCACCTACACACACTAAAGAAAGGCTACTTCAAGTGTACGCTTTTGGAATCAACTTATTTCAATCAGACTTGCACTGAGTTCTCTAAAGGTTGTAATTCAAATACGTTAAAAGCTACAATTATTATATTTATCCTCTCACCCATGTTGTTGCTTTTGCTGCTAAAGCCCTGAGGAGAAACACAACGTGAAAGCTCAGAGATGTAGCGATGACAAGGACATCGAGCCTTTCTCCTCTGTTCCTGCACGTGGAGAAATAGGGTTCACATAAAACTCATTGAAGCGTGAATTCATACCCACCTAAACTCTCTCAAATCAACCTTTAGCACTTCTCATTGTAAACAATTCCAAACACTGCCTGATGGGATAAGGCAGGCAGGCATCTGTCACCACAGTGCTTCACTCCCTCTCAAGCATATTCAAAGACCCTCTAAATCTGCCTTACTAATCATCAGAACCATGACAGTTTCTTAAAAAGCGATGATCATACACTGGTTTTGCCTGTGTAGACTTTTTCCTATTTTGCCTGAGGGGGACCTAGGAAGATCTGAGAACTCGTATCGCCATATGTCTTTTTGTTCCTCGTTAATAATAATAACAAAAAAAAACCTTCTTAGATTACCACACGGACGTACACAATACGAGTACTGTATGTGCGTCACGTCTTCAGAATACACATCAAATGAACATACCTTTAATGTTTGGGAAATTGCTTTCACTAAAAAGGAACCATTCTATTCTCAACTCAGCAAACTTTTTCCCATAGAATTCTTAACATTAGGTTACCTTAAAATTTCTTCTTTCTTTTTCCCATTTAAACAACTTTCCACTGACGTTAATTGATTTATAGCAATACATCCACGGCATTGCTTCACCTCCTTGAAAACAAAAGCAAGACCAAGCAAGATATGCCTATTCTACATATCATTGAGCAAACCACAATTAGGAAGGAAAAAAACAATGACAAGCTGTCGCTGCGCTGTCTTCACCCCCCTGCCACAACGCACAGCGTGATCGCTGGCTGGCTGCTTTCGTCTGACTAAATGCTGAATTTATGAGTCTTTAAATGAATACTTTAAGGACGGAGGATTTACATCCTGCTGTGGTGACTTAAAGTGTTTTTGCTTAGCATATGTTCAGACAAGATGACACTGAATATTTATGATCTGTCTTAATTTACAGAAAGCCATGCAAACTTTACAAGACACGACAATATAAGTATGTAAGATTGTTAAAACGCTTCTCTGTCCTTGCTAACTGTCGTAACCAGCTTGTCCATAGACTTTGATTGTAGTAATGAACGCTAGTTTTTGCTTTTTCGGGTCTTTATGTTGCGAGGCGGAGTGTGGTGGTCGGGTTGAGGGATGGGCATATAGCCCATGAGATTTATGTAGGGCACCAGCGTTAGCATCCTGTCACAGACCTGCAATGAAGGTTTGCCATTTTATTAACATGACTCCGATCTTTCCCTAGCCTTAAGCAAGTGTTGTAGTTGTCAAACCTCAACCATACCTTAAACATAGTAGATTTGTTGATCTTTCCCAAACCTTAATCATATTGTAGTTTCCATGTGCAGATATTGTAGTAAGCAAAAATGTTGTCATTGAACATATCCCAGTTTTAGAAGAATCATTCAATATTGATGATCTTGTTTGGCAATAGAGTTGGGCCTTTCGCAAAAGCGATCAGGCCAGAGAAAAACTAAACTGAATTAGGAATATTAACAATCCTGGTGTCCAAAGCATCATGGCACATGTCATGGTTGTTGTCAAACGTGGCGAGAGAAGACGTCCTAAACACCAAATTGGTTTTCGTTTAAAACGACATGCTACACAGGATAAAACAAATTGTTGGGTCTGAACACCCCACGGCTATAGGGCGTTTCTTTGGCTGACACTGTCGTCTGACCGCCCCCTGTGAAGGTTGAGCACGTACCAAGTTCTAACATCTCTGCAGTGGCTCACAGTCTGTCAGAAAATATCATTTGAAATACTGCTACTGTACTTAATTATTAGTCACTAAAGGACCCAAAACAAATTCATTTTAGGGTTAGGGTCATCACTGCTTGCTGGTTGTTTACTAAATTAAATCCAAATATGGTGAAGTTGCTGTTACAGTAGCTAGAAGATACAACGCTGCACAGATCTAATTTACAAAAGATCTAAGACTTGTCTCAACAAATTATTTTTAAATCGAAGATAAAATCATCTGGTTGTCATTCTGCTTAGTGAAACTTGAAATGGCCATTTGATTTTCTATGTTATTTTCTTCACTTGTTTTTTGTTTTCCTTTTAATAATTTATTTTTATTCATCTCATGCCATTCATTCTGTTGTTTTAGTGTTAATGTCTCATCTACAGTGTTTTTTTATTACCCAGTGCCTCTCCTTGGTGTATTCCAGCATCAACAAACGTCTGATGGTTTAATTGACCCTCAGGACTTATGATTTCATACCATCTCCCAATCATGTGACCTCAAGGTCCTTCAGTGAGTGAATACAACTGAGAAGGAAGATGCAATCAAATCCAATTCTTCTATTATCTGCCCTTTCATTGCCAGTTGACATTAAAACATTCAAGATTTTAAGTGTTCTTTTGTGGTTCATGAGCAGCACACCTCTACCTACTGACACACACCTAGGACATCCTACAGAACAGGGTTAATAGGGTTCAAGTGCCACTTGTGTGGTGGTTATCAGACCTGTGAACATGAAGTTGGCCTTGTAGACAACGAACCTTCCAAGTTGTCATGAGAGCAAACATCTCAAGAACATGACATAAGATTAACTATAGTAAGTCATGCAGGTGGTCCATCTAACAGCTCCCAGTTGCATACAAAGCTTGTGTCCTTAATATTTCTGGTAAGACGTAGTCTACTGGTGTTCAGGGTCTGGTGACATAAATCTTTGCTGTCATTCAACCATTATTTTTTTCTGTTTTAAAAGTTTGACTGTTAAAATGTTTGTCAAGAATTCTGAGGTACTATAAAGGAGTCAAAACTGGAACAAGATGTTTAAGTTATTTTCACGGTTCACTAAATGTGTCAGCAGTGCTGCAGGATGAACGGAAAGACCTCTAAATGTAGTTGTGTATCAGTGCAGCCAAAATAAGTCTGACTTAAAGGAAGGCATTTCTTCTATCTGTAAAAGTGTACACCAAAGTAATGGTTGTACTCTCTGAACATTTCTATAAATAGATCCAATGGGGAAACAATAGTCAGACTTAGTCAAACTGATTTGGAGGAGAAAATTAAGGCGAACAGTTAAATGAGTTTCCAATTTGTCAGATATTTACCACAGTTTACAGACTGACTTTCTGGTGCAACGTTGCCGTAGCTGTACAGACAACTGATTATGAGCATGATCACTTTAGGTTTTACCTCCAAATGAAAAGGTAGTTCATCTGGCTAAACTGTTGGCTTGTTTACAATGTGGAAACACCACACACTGTCCCACCTCAAAGCTGTGATTGGACAGTTGATTGGTTTTCATTTTGGCATCAATGATGCATCTTCCACTGAAAAAGAAAAAGCTAACTTCTAATGAAATTGCATTGCATTTATTATGGGCAGTTGGATGCTTTCTGCATGACAACACTGAAATGCAACCTCTTTAATTTGTTTTCTGTGTTGTGATTTGATTGTAATGTGGACAATTCATGTCACAATTAAGAACAATTAATTCAGTTAAATAACTGTTATTTAACATATGTTTTTTTATTAAATTATGACAGTAAATGCATATGCAGAACATATAAAGCAAATTCAAGTAATTGTATTTGAATTTATTTCTGTGCTTGGTTTGCTTTCATTTAGGCATTTTAAATCTTCCATATGCATGTCTTAAACATCAGAGAAAATGAAAGCATTACATAGACACACAAACCTTTCAAATTAAATGTAATACATGGGCTTCAGGTTACAAAAGCAATCGTTTGGTCCTTGAACATCATTATCAGTTGCAAGAGTGAACAATGCATTCACCAATGTGTTTCATATCACTGGAGGGAGGGGGGTTACACTTATTGACCTGAGCTAAGTTGTATTTTAAACACTGCCAACAACTCATTATTTTGGTTAACTGTCAGGACTAGCTTGGCCACACACACACATACATACATTATAATCTTAGCAACAGGAAGGAACGTTTTTGGAAACCATGGTTTTGCTATACTTTACACCAACAAAGTCCCCACTGGCACAATAAAGGTATGTATCAGTTCAGACAAGCTTTGTTAAGTATTGAACTATGATTGTGAGACACTGAAATATTTAATATACTTTAAAATGAATCGACCCCGATCCCAGTATCAATCCTGATTTTGTTATGAATGATCTTTTCAATGGAACAGGGTAAAGACCACCTTTATTTTAACTCAAGAGTAATAGGCACTTAAATTAATCTGTCCTACTTGAACTAAATGAAAATTTAGTATAATATAGTTCCCGCTAAGTGGCCTATTTCACTGCTTTCCCCACGTCTTCCTGTTGCTACTGTACAAGTAGCGCCACTCTCACCTATTCATCCTAATTCATATTAGAGCACAGTTGTCTTGCGAGACAATCACTCTCAACTGTGCTGCAGTGACCCATTCCCCAGCAAGGAGAATGACTTGAAGAGCAGCACAGATGATTTCATGAGACTGCACAGTCCACCCACCTTTAACTAATGACTTGGAAGTAATGGCCTCCAACAATTTTATATTTTTCATTGACAGTCCAAATTACAGTCAGCAGCATTACAGAGAAACTAGACTATGATAAAGGAAGAGACAAATGAGAGAGAAACGGAGGAGAGTTCAAGTATAAATTAAGTTCCTGACATTGTCAGCTCTTGTCTTAGAATAATTATCTTGCACTGTATGTGATATTTCAACCCTCTACTAAACGTTGCATTCATTTCCAACTAATTTGCAATATGAATTGGTTTTGGAGGAAATATAATGCTGCGCAGATTATGTCTTATATCGTCATAATGAGGAAACATTTATATTGAACATACCTGCAATTCTCTATCAACATAACACTTGCTTAAAGTTTTTTTTATGTTTATGTCTAAGCAACTCAAAGCACTTGGTTAAAGTTAAGGAAAGATCGCAGTCTCAGTTAAAATCAACGCTGATTTGAAGGCTGGCCGCATTTACTTTGTTCTTCTGTGTTAATTCCCCACAAACAGCCCATGTACCAACTGTAGCCAGATGTAAACTAGCTCTGAATATGTGTGTGTGTCCACACTGACTGATCTCACTTACCAGCGACTCTTTTTTTGTTGTTTTCCTCAAGTCACACTTCTTTTTTTCTCTTATCTCTACATGTATATAAAGTGGATTCTTAAAGAAAAGCTCGAGAATCAGTGCAAATGCTCAAGTTGAAACATTTTCAAATTGCGTGGACACATCTTCACCTCAACCTGCAAATATGCACGCATCTAAAATTTGCTTCATATTTTGTCTGAACGGACCTTTAGGGAGGGAGTTGGGATGAAGAACCACGCATTGGAATTTGACCCCAGCTTCCACTGATTCCATTACATGTCCTACCAACAGTCAACATTGTTTTCTTTTAACCATGATAACAATCTTTACCTAACTTTAATTAAGTCATTTCAGTTGCCTAAACAAAGCCGCAACCAAAAATGCTTGTGCCAATCTTCATTTTAACGGACATTGGTAACGGTGCTGGAGGGCACTGTAAAAACCAAAGTCTTGCTGATAGGTGCATCAGATTGGGCTGTTTTAGAACAACCTGTTTTGTCTATTTCTGTAGGTAGGACAACGTGTTGAACATAAATAACGATCCTCACCTAAACTTAACCAGGTTTTTTAGTAGCCTTAACCTAACAACATGTTGGATGCAGGACACAATCCACACTCTTCCGTGTTAAAGTCCAGTGCTTTGTAAGCCGAACCACTCACCCTGACCTCCTCCCTACAGCTACTCTGCAGTATTGGAATGTTACACTTGGATTGGAAAAAAAACATCGGCAGTGAACATAATCTAAGTGGCAATTACATTTCTTGTAAAATGTTCAGCAAAAAAAGAATGGCGTATAGGAGATAGGGCTGAACATTTGTTGTCCATTTCCAGAGTGATTTTGAGTGATGGCCAGCCACTGAGGTAAACATCAATTTAGAATAATTAAAAAAAATATCAACATCTTACCTCGGTCAAGAAGATCCAATGGCAGTAATGTTAATTCAGGCTTGAAGGTATGAAGTTATTTTGTCTACAGTATGTACTTTTTCCCCTAGCATTACATTGAGGAAATGTGGTATACTGTATGAATAAAACATGCTCACTATTTCTTAACACATTCATGCAGAGCCACAGTTCAGTACAGTGCTCTAGTACCTGTGCCTCAGGAATATAAACATACTAGTTGAATGTATTTCTCCCTTAAATGTATTTCACAGATATTCTGCTCAGATCCTCACTCTCATGGTCTTTCTATGTTCCAATTAACTTTAGTTGTTTCAACACTGTGCGAATAAGGTAAGCTCCATAATTCATGCGGTTAAATTGCTTCGATTTGTTCACACTGTTTACTGTAGGTATCTATCATTAAGGTTTCAGAAATATTCAGACATGAGGATTTCAGGAGTGGAAACTTTCCATCAAGGGAAGAAAAGACATATTCAGATATTTTACTCATCTCAAATTGACACGGTTGAATTCAGTATATTCAGATTGTACTTAAAGCTGCAATAATACAGTATAATGAAATATTTTTTTGTACATTTTGGTTCAATTTCACCTCCCTCATGGCATCATTCTCAGCCACAGCAAACAGTATCCTTCGTCATGGCAATGGTTGCACGTGTAGATGCGGTGGCAACTAGCTCCCGCAAACCTTGCTACATTGTTTTAATTTGTTATTTTCTCACCTTAATTACTGAAGCACGTTTTTCTTATGACAGTAATACACTCATCAACATTGTAAAAAGAGGTGTGGGAATTGAATTGAGTGTAGTGGACCTTGAGACGATCACTGCTAACGACATGTCACGTCCTGACAACCAGACCAGCTGTTCCAAACGTCACTGCAAGCAGTGTGATCGAAGCAGGAAGAGAGGAAAGAGAGGTGGCACAAGAGCAAAGCTAACCCAGGTCGGACCTAAGGCTATTCCACTACCCAGTCTACTCCTGTCTAATGTCCAGTCGCAGGAAAATAAAATGGATGAGATAAAACTCAGGCTCAACAACGACTGCTGTGCCCTCATTCTTACTGAGACATGGCTGCATCACAACATCCAGATGGTGTTTTTATTGTAGCAAGTGAACATTAGTACAAACAGTTAAACTATGGACTGCTGAAACTACAGCAGCTCTACAGGACTGTTTTGAGTGCATAGACTGACTCATGTTCAGAGATGCCGCCACCCAGAAGAACCACATCAACCTTGAGAAATATACATACAGTGACATCATACATCTTCAAATGTGTTGATGATGTGGTGATCAGAATAAAATCATTCCCCAACCAGAAAACCTGCATGAATGGAGAGGTGAAGGCTTTACTCAGAGCCAAAAAAGCTGCTTTTCGGTCAGGAGACAAGGAAGCTTAAAAAACACAGCTAGATCTAGACTAAAAGCTAGCATCAAGGAGGCAAGGTTGAGACATCAGGAGAGACTGGAGAGAGACCTAAACAGCAACAACACCAAAGATATGTGGCAGGCGATCAAGAACATCACAGGCTACAAAAGTGGGTGTGCCCCCATCATGTGTGAGGCCTCATTATCAGATGAGCTAAACACTTTTCATGCTCGTTTTGATCTCCCCAACAAAGAGTCAGTTGTAAAGGCTACTCTGCCTCCAGAGGACTGGCCACTGTCAGGATTCACAGCGGATGTGAGAAGAATCCTGCCGAGATTGAATATGAGTAAAGCTGCTGGGCTTGATAACATCCCTGGCCGTGTACTAAGAACATGTGCCAATCAGCCAGTTGATGTTATTACTGACATTTTTTAACGTATCTCTGTCACAGGAGATTATTCCCATCTGCTTCAAGACAGCCACCATCATCCCTGTACCTAAAAAGTCTGGCGTGTCTACTCTAAATGACTACCACCCTGTGTCTCTCACACCCATTCTAATGGGGCTTAATGGCAGAGCGGGTCGTCCATCAATCCGAAGGTTGGCGGTTCAATCCCAGCTCCCCCCCAGGCACACGTGGAAGTGTCCTTGGCCAAGACACTGAACCCCAAATTGCCCCCGGCTTCAGCTACCCACTGCTCCAAATAATTGGATGGGTTAAATACAGAGATTGAATTTTCACTGGACATTGTACTGTGTACGATTGTGTATGTAACAAATAAAGATTTAATTAATGAAGTGCTTTGAGAAACTGTACATCCATGATTGTAGCCCCCGGCATAGAGACAACTCTGTTGTGAAGTTTGTAGACGACACCACCATCATCAGCCGGATTACAAACAAAAATCAACAATCTTGCAGAAAACAAAGGAGGCAAAGACACACACCCCTGTCTACATCAGTGGAGCTGAAGTAGTGCAGGTGAACAGTTTTAGGTTCCTGGGAATCAGCATCATAGAGAACCTGGCATGGTCATCTCACAGCTCCACCCTGGTCAAAAACGTTCAGAAGCAGCTGTATTTTGTAAGGAAAATTAAGAAGCCAAAATTCCCGTGCCACATTTCACTTGTCAACTTTTATCGAGGAGCAATAGAAAGCATCCTGACTGGAAACATCACAAACTGTCATGGGATGTGCACGGCCCAGGACCAGAGGGGCAGCGGGTGATTGAAACCCCTCAGAAGATCATTGATACCAACCTACCGACCATCACTGACAGCAGCACCCACCCCAGCCAGAGCCGGTGCACACGGCTGCCGTCTGGAAAGAGATGCAGAAGCATCCGCTGTCGTACTACAGAGCAGCTACTTCTCTCAGGCTGTGAGACTGCTAAATTCATCCTCAGCACTCCACCATGTAAACATTTTTTCATTTATATTTCTATTCATACTTTTTTTTCTAGGACTTAATATATTTTCAGTGATTAACTATCATTTTTTTGGAGAAACAAAAAGGGAACTACAAAACAAAATCTCATTATACAATCGTGTGTTGTAAAATGATAAATAAATCTTGTATCTAGCACAAAACAGCAGACAGACACAGTTAGCGACTAGCTAGGGAACACAGTGCAGCATTTAACTACTAAAGAACAAGATATTTCCATGGATGTATTAAGACACAAGGCGGCACAATCCGGAAGCAAACCAGGAAGCTTGAAAACGTTTTTGGCTTATGCGTTGGGCAAGCAATTTTGATTTAAATATTCCAGATACCAGACTCCATCTTGGAGTTTACAACATTTAATAGGCCCACAGGTTTAAATACAAGTTTCTATATAGTTACAGCAAAATATACTTAAATGTAATTTTGAAGAATGGATGCTTTCAGAGCATTATATTATTACATATTACATATGCCTTAACATGTAATCAGCATTTTATTTAGTTTTAGCTGGCTAAGGTGGAGCTAATTTTAAGTACTTAATATACTGTTGCGTAGCTTAATCTATAAGAAATTATCACATTTTATGAGATGAACATACTGTATGTTTTGTATTCAGCATCTAAATCTGTAAATGAACAAATTGTATACTATGCTACGTTAGCGTTCAAAGAAATGTACTGGATAATTGAAAAAAAGTACAAGTACCTCAAAACTTTACATATAGTACTTAAAAAACTGTACTTTGTTACTTTCTATCATTCTTCTAAGAACAAAGCAGAGTATGTAAAGAAGACAGAATACAGATAGGCAAAGTGTAATCACTTTTACATGCAGGATCTGAACACTGTTTACCGTTTTCATTACGATTTACCTTATGTGAGAAGATTAAGAAGCCCTCTCAGTAACCTCAGAATTGGTCCTGTGGGGTCTAATTATTGTACAAAATGTACTGTTCTGAATCATGCTATTTTACTTTCCTTTGTGAGCCTCTGTTTGGGGAATGTTTAGCGGGCGGGTAAGACGTCTTTTTATTTTCTAATTTGCAGTTTTTGTTCTTACATTATTTACAGAAATCTATATGAATCCCCATCTGATTATTTCTTTTATTTATGAACTGGAGTAATATATATGCTATGTTTAACTGGGGCAGAAGAGACTACTTCTAACACCAATGTGTTTTATCTTCTGCTTTAAAGCAAGTGTTTTATGTGTTTAACGCTGAGTAGGAAATAGAAGAGTATGCTCAAAAAAGAAAATCTTAATTGCTTTTAGCCAACAATAAGTCAATTTCTCATTTCAAACAGAGAAAAAACTGAGAGGACCATTATTTAGAAGACAGATGAGGAGGTGCCTTGATAAATGGGAGTGAAGCAAGCTAAAAAATACATTATAGTTTTTTTACTTGTCTGTCTTGTACATGACAGCCACAAAAAAGGTGAAATGCTGTTACCAATTTTTGAAGCCAAAACTTTCATCTAAATTACATTTAGTTATTGTCACTGGGTACATTTATAGAGCATTCTGTTGTTCAACTGGAGCAGCTTACACTGAATGAGCCAAGTGTCAGGGCCGCTATATATTAGAAGACATTAGCTTGACTCAGGTTTAAAGGTCCAGTGTGTAACATTTAGAAGGAGCTATTGGCAGAAATGGAATATAATATTTATAAGTGTGTAATTATTAGTGTATAATCGCCTGACAATAAGAATTGTTGTGTTTTCATTACCTTAGAATGAGCCGTTTTTATCGACATAGGGAGCGGGTCCATAACGAACACGATGTTCAAGCATAAGGGTGTCCATCAGTGCACGTGGCACCAGGACACCCTAGGTCGGCGGTCGATGATCGACTTTGTGGTTGTTTCATCTGCCCTTCGGCCTTTTGTCTTAGACAATCGGGTAAAGAGGGGGGCGGAGCTGTCAACTGATCACCACCTGGTGGTGAGTTGGACATGGCGGGGGAGGAAGTTGGACAGACTTGGCAGGCTCAAACTTACTGTGAGGGTCTGCTAGGAATGTTTGGCAGAGTCTCCGGTCAGAGAGAGCTTCAACTCCCACCTCCGGCAGAGCTTCAACCAGATCCCGAGGGAGGTTGGAGACATTAAGTCCGAGTGGACCATCTTCTCCACCTCTATTGTCGACGCTGCAAGGTCTGCAGTGCCTGTCATGGCGGCAATCCCCGAACCCGGCGGTGGACCCCGGAATTAAGGGATGCCGTCAAGCTGAAGAAGGAGTCCAGCACCTCAGGAGGGGGAAGCAGTGCCCTGCACACACTGTTTACAGTGGGGATGGGAATCTGCTGACTTCGACTGGGGACATCCTCGGATGGTGGAAGGAGTACTTCGAGGATCTCCTCAACCCCACTGACATGTGTTTCACTGAGGAAGCAGAGGCCGTGGGCTCAGTTGTGGACTCGTCAATCCCCCAGGCTGAGGTCACTGAGGTAATTGAGAAGCTCCTCGGGGGCAAGGCACTGGGGTGGATGAGATCTGCCCTGAGTACCTCAAGTCTCTGGATGTTGTGGGACTGTCTTGGTTGACACGCCTCTGCAACATTGCACAGCGGCTGGGGACAGTGCCTCTGGACTGGCAGACTGGGGTGGTGGTCCCTCTTCTTAAGAAGGGGGACCGGAGGGTGTGTTCCAACTACAGGGGGATCACACTCCTCAGCCTCCCCGGAAAAGTCTATACCAGGGTACTGGAGAGGAGAATTCGGCCAAACCTCGGATTCAGGAGGAACAATGCATTTTTCGTCCCGGGCGAGGAACACTGGACCATCTCTATACCCTCGCCAGGTTGCTGAAGGGTTGAGTTTGCCCAACCAGTCCACATGTGCTTTGTGGATCTGGAGAATGCATTCGACTGTGTCCGGGGCCCTCTGTTAAGGGCTGTCCGGTCCCTATATGACTGGAGCAGGAGTTTGGTTCACATTGCCGGCAGTAAGTCAGACTTGTGCCCGGTGCATGTTGGACTCTGCCCTTTGTCACCAGTCCTGTTCATTATATATATGGACAGGATTTCTAGGCGCAGTCAGGGGCTGGAGGGAGTCCGATTTGGGGACCACAGGATTTAGTCTCTGCTTTTTGCAGACGATGCTGTCCTGTTGGCTTCTTTAAATCAGGACCTTCAGCGTGCACTGGGACGGTTTGCAGCCGAGTGTGAAGCGGCGGGGATGAGAATTAGCACCTCCAAGTTCGAGGCCATGGTTCTCAGCCGGAAAAGGGTGGCTTGTTCCCTTCCTCAGTTGGAGGAGTTTAACTATCTTGGGGTCTTATTCATGAGTGAGGGAATGATGGAGCCGGAGATCGACAGGCGGCTCGCTGTATCCTCTGCCGTTATTCGGTCGATGTGCCGGTCTGTCGTGGTAAAGAAAGAGCTGAGCTGCAAGGCGAAGATCTCTATTTACCAGTCGATCTACATTCCTGCTCTCACCTAAATGAGTTTCGTCCGTAGGTTGGCTGGACGCTCCCTTAGAGATAGTGTGAGGAGCTCTGTGACTCGGGAGGAGCTCAGAGTAGAGCCACTGCTCCTCCACATCGAGAGGAGTCAGCTGAGATGGCTCGGGAATCTGTTCCGGATGCCTCCTGGAAGCCTCCCTGGGGAGGTGTTCCAGGCATGTCCAACCGGGAGGAGACCTAGTACACGCTGGAGGGACTATTTCTCTCAGGTGGCCTAGGAACGCCTCGGTATTCCCCCGGAAGAGCTGGAGGAAGTGTCTGGGGAGAGGGAAGTCTGGGTGTCTCTGCTGCTGCCCCCGCGACCCGGTCCCGGATAAGCGGTAGAAGATGGATGGATGGATGGGAGCGGGTCCCGTCCCACCGAGGCTGCCATGTTGCACTGCAATATCTCTACAGTAGCCCAGAATGGACAAAACAATCATTGGTCCTAGATATGGCCTTTCGCGTTTTCTCGCGAGTTCCGCACCCACCATGTTCTCTCCTACACGCTTGGAACGGGAGGGTGAGCGTTATTCAAATGGTTGCAAACTCCTAGATGTCACTAAATCCTACCTACTGGACCTTTAACATAAATCTTTCTCACACACACACACACACACACACACGCACACTAAAAAGATTTACCAAGGCTGAGGATCAATAAGCATCACACCTTTAAAGACTCAGTAAGATATTTATTTGATTTCATTTACACACACATGCAGACAAAAAGTAGTAGGTAGTAAGCTAGCAATGACACATCGTCCATGCTTTGCATAGTTTTCAAAGTGCAACTAAATTGTTTTGTCTACTATAAGATCTGTAGAATTTCTTTACTAGAACATTTTAAAAGGACATAGTCAGTGGTGAAAGAAGTATTCAGATTGTTTTAAAAAAAGCAATACCACAATGTAAAATTGCATGGTAAAGCACTGCATTCAAAATTTGACTTAAAGCTGCACTAATCAATATTTTTTAAGAACAATGGATCAAATGAATACATTACCAATTTGAAAAGGGTTGCTCGTAGTAACAAACCAAAAGACAATCACCTGATTCTCTGTTTCTTTCAGTACTCTGGAGCATTTTTATGCCTTTCAACTTTCAACTTTATTATTTTGGTTTTATGGCCTGCAGCTTAACTGTTTTTCTTTTAATCTCACCTGTCTCCTCAACCCTGTTTGCAGCTGCAGCAGGCTGATGTTTTCAGTAATAAAAAGTTCTGATAAACCCATTGTACTCTACCTGCCCAGCTTCAAACAGCAGGCAAACAAAGTTGGTGATTAGCTGGTGAACAGAGTGGAGCATTTATCCACTAAAGACCCAGATATTTCTCTCAGGAGTTGGTGTAGACCAGACCAGAGCCTAAAGGGAGAGTCAGTTTTGGACATTTATCAGGTGTCCAGAAACACAACTCCAAGTGAATGCTCATGTTGCTCTGTGTCTGCAGAATGGGTAAATGTGTAGGTTTACACATTCGCAATATCAACTTTATAAGGTCATAATATATCTATGTTGTGTTTACAGAATTTTCTACTGCCCCAAGTGATAAACATAATAATTTGATATTGCTAAAGGTATTGAAAGTTACAGTATTCATAATGCAGAAAGATTGCTCCTTTCAGAGTGTTTGCCATCAATGATAAAGGTAAACACGATTGTAAGAAATATAAGCTCTGTAGGCCTATTTAGTTGCATTTTGGCAAATGAGTGTTTGGAACTTAATGAGCAAGTTTCTATGGACTTTTTTATACTGGGTCCCCAATTGAATCCAATGTAACTGCAGTGAATCCTGACTATAAAGCTATGAACGTTTCATAGACACCTTTTAAGCTGTTAGGGATTGATTTTTTGATACTGAAAACATTTCAGCATACTATTTAGTTTCTTTAATCAGTAAACTAAATAGTATGCATTCAAATAAATATAACATATTTCCCTCTCAAATTAAGTAAACATATAAGTTGGCACAAAATTGAGATAATCAAGTAAAGTACAAGTACTTCAAAATTGTACTTAAGTACGGAAACAGAGGTTCTGCAAAGGACTGTATTATCTGGAGATTGAAGCAGAGTACTTGAGTAAATGTGCTGAGTTACTTTCCACTGCAGCAAGCACCACCTGGTTCAAAACTGTTACAGTCCAGTACAACACTCTCTCAAAGCAGCTGCCCACCCTGCAGCCAAATTTAAACTGACTGTGACACGTAATCCTGGGCTTTGCCGTCACTGTGGTATTACAATTTATTTTCTCATATCACAACTAATAGGCTAAAGCAACTAAGGCACGTGGAGACACATTTGTCAACTCACTGAGTAACATAAATTCATCTGCGCCCTCGTCTAAATGACCAAAAAAGTCATTTATTGCTGCGGTTCCTCCTGAGCTCCCTGCAGGGGATCGGCGATGACAAGAAAATGAAAGCTCTGACAGCGTGTCTGCGCTTATTTGCTGTGTTGTTGTGCATCTTATGATGAAAAAAATCCAGGAAAGAGCCTAAATTGAAGAAAAGTAATTCATTTTGCTTTTCTAGTTGATGAAGCATCATACTTCATCTGGGTCATCCACTTCACAGCTGATGAAATCGATCTGAAGGCAATAACATTTTAGCTTCTGACAAGAAACGAGTCACTCAAAATCAAGCTCATACACTATGCAAATGATAGACAGTAGGCCTTGTAGCTGGTAAGTCTATCAGGGAGCAGAGGCAGAGAATGTCCACAGCTGCATTAAAGTAAAATTGATATCTTCATTGTTCAAACATATTAGTTAGTGATGTGTTTATACTTGTCAGGTTTGCTACTTAGGATTTCTCCCTTCACCGCTATTGAATTCACAGCAGCTATGTTACACAGACATATTGTGTAGTACTCATAGAATGGGTCCACTTTGCATAATTAGTAACCGGGGTGGAAGTTGTGAAAGATCAAGCGGAATAAAAGAGCAGCGGTGCATGTGTGTGTGTGTAATGTCCACCTCTGACCACACCCTCCACTCGCAGTACATTAGTCAAGATACTTTCGCAGATCACTTATCTACTGCAATCCAGGGAAATTAAGAAAAAGAAAACCAATAAGCCTACTAAAGAGCATTGGAGTTTTTATCAGTCAATATAACATTTCTTAGAGGACTAAACGTCGAAACTACTTGAACCTCAGAAGGACAAATATTCTGTTTTCCTTGCTAATTACTAATAGGAGGATACTAATTAGGGCTTGCTCTCATGCAAAGTACCACGTTACTTTTCAAATCCTGTAAGGTAGCTTATTAGCATAGCTGACCTTCTCAGTTCAGCCACACATGCCTGTAGCTACAGTATCTAAATGAGCTTAACTGGCTTAATTACCTTCCACAATCACTGAATTCAATAGCTGTTAAGTCAAATTATTTGTTTAATTATAACCAGATTAAATTGACATTGATTTTATTGTCAATGTCTCATAGTCTGTGTAACTGGGCTATCTAAAGCTAATTAAAGGATAGGTGGTTGTTTTGAATCCCATGAAAAGACGAAAACCAACAATGCCTTATTACATCTCTCAGTACTTTCCTTCTGTCCTGAACTGTCTGTGGCACTCAGCCCCATGTCCATTTGTTTCTAAGACACAAATCTTTAAAACAAGGTCACAGATCTATAATTTTAATTAAAAAAATGGCCCAGTAATTTCATCAACCAGCTGAGCACTGGTGTTTTTAGTGTGAACATTAAGCAGTTGTAAATAGTGTATTAGTTGGGGACTACTTTCAGTGGTGGATTTATACCAATTTGGTGCTCTATTGCGCGTTTCCAGCAGCAGAACAGTTTATGTGGGATTGACTCATGACAAACAACAGTGGCCATGGTAATGAAGGAACATGTCACCCAGTGCAACAGTGTGGCTCACTGATGTGTTACTATTAATAGTTTTTGGACAACAATGGAGCCCTAGGCACAGAGGAATAAGATACAGTATGCCAGGCTTGGGCTTATCATTATTGGTTTGGATCTTCTTATTGGATTTTTTTGATAATAAGAAATATGCAGACTTATTATTTAATGTCAAAATCTTCGTGATCAATAAACCAGGATTTCTAGCTATTCTTTCAAAATACCTTAATCTTATTTCTTTCACTGGCATGGCTGGCATCATTAAAAAATGGCTTGCAGGAAAATGGATTTCGGTTGGTCACCCAAATTTCAAACATACTTGTTTACATATTTTGAAACTATTTGATCAGGTTTTAAGATATCCATTATGACTCTCATCTGCATGTATCACAGGTGTGGGAGGAAATCTAGAGTTATTGGGGAACACAGTCTTCAGTACTATGAACCATGTACACACTGTACTGCACTATTATATTAAAAGGTTTTTTTTTCCCACCAACCTGGTTATAGTGTGCAATGCACACATCCTCACTAAGAAGGAAGATTTTGCCATTTATGATTTTTGTGATAATATGGTTTCCTCTGAAGCATCACAGGTGTGTTACAGACCACAGGCTGGGTTTGTACCGTGGGAGCCAAACAGCGGGCTAAAACACCAGATGGAGATAGAACTAGATAAAGAGATAGAGAGAAAGCATGAGAGAGAGTGGTTTTCTGCCTACAAGTGTGCTTGAATTGTTGTAAATGTAATATTTTCGGAAAGGTTGTTTCGACAGTCCAGTAGTAAACTCAGTCATTAAGAGAGTGGTAACGTCAAAACCCCGTTGGACTAAGCAACCCTTTAGCACATAAAGAGCACCGAGTGGTGTATTCGGCCCTGCTCACAGCTTGGTTTCTTTCCATTAATCGCTCTCTTGTTGGTTCAAACCACGAAAAGGATTTCCATATTATTGCTTTGCCTACAGTGATGTGATCAAGAAGTATTTTACCCTGGATTTGCTGCATTGGATTTGGAAGTCTCTGTGTGGCACAAAAACTGAACTAATGCGGACCCAAGGGAACCGGAAACTGTACAAATGCAGCATTTCATGTTAAAGCAACATCAAATTTGTGTAATTGAAACTGAATACAAATGATCTGTCAAAGTAAAGTCTGTACATTTAATCCTATTTTGATGGACAGCATAATGTTTATGTGCGACTATTTATTCTCAAAGTCATTACTTGTTATTGGAGTCCAGGATGTCATATGTTTCTGTGGTCATTTCTCCAAATGTCCATGTCCTGTATGAAAAAAAGGGAAGAAGAAAGACATGTCAGAGTGATTTGAGTCTGTTTGAGAATCCCTGGAGGGTAGAGCTACTCTGTTGTAAAGCCTGTAAAACACCTTCCAGCTAGAGAGATCTGTCTCCAGAGGATACACATGCAAAAACCCTGCCAGCATGTGAGCTAGAAGAAAGCAAAAACCAACCTTACTCAAAAACTTTTTTTTTAGAAAGAGAATGGCTGAACGCATTGTGAACAAAAGAACATGCTGACAAAGCTGAAATCTGTTTGCTCCTGTCTTGTGCTGTGTATTAAAAAGCATGGGAATTTATGAGTGAGTGCAGCCATTCATTCTGTGTTCTTTCCTCTTCTCGAGTGTTTCTGCTCATCTTCGAGCCCACTGGATGAATTCATGATGAAAACTGAAGCATGAAACTAATAGTAGTATGCAATATGTTCCCTCTTGTGTTCGAGCACTCATGATCCAAATCAGTACTAATGATACACAGTGGGATATCTCAAGAACTAAGAATGTATGCTTGAATTTGATAATTGCAATCTCTCTTGTACACAAGCTGAAAGTCAATTGTCAATATATGGCTTTTTTAAAGAGCATTAAAAGAGCATCTACTTTCTGTGTTGTAGACCTTTTTCCTAGCATACATTTTGACATGGCATAGCAAGAACAGCACAGGTGGAACTAATTACATTTGGGTGGTCCAGGTTCAGGTTATATATAATGTAGGTTTACACACTGGCATGGCTTACTGGGACACTTAAATGGAATGGAGCCATCATTAATGTTATCAGTTACATCATTGCTTTTTATAAAAAGTTCTGTCTGCTATCAAAATGTTCTATTAGATAGAATAAGTGCATTTCTTCCACTAAGGATCTTAACATGTCAAAGGTTTTGCTTTTATTTCCATTGTTCTCAAGATTCTTTGGGGAGAAGTTTCTAAAGATAAATATCGTCCCAGTTCAGGAGGTGATAATAAATCTAAGTTATACTGTGCACTTGTCCTGTGTATAGTCTTAATGACCATAAAGTGTTGGAGTCACAGTGTTGGAGTCACATGATTTGCATGCCCAGCCATCCATCTGGACCACCTCGATAAGACTTTTTGCATCAAGGGACGTCAGGTTACTCACACTTTTTGCTTCTTCAAGAATATGGTCTTAATTCGTACAAATGCAAGAGGTCATTAGGAAATATACAAACATAACGTATGTAATGTAATGCATAATGTATAAACATTTTAGCGACTGACCATCACTTGCTGTAGGTTTTTTGATAAGCACCATTTTACTACCCCTTATGCAAAACAATTGAGAATAGTGGAAAGCACATGCTGGGCAAAATACTGACATACAATACTGATATACAAACCTTAATACACATTTGGTGAGAGGATATCCTTTAGAGGGAGCTAAAATCAACAGTAGAAATATGTGCACCAGGGAATGTTGCAGCACAGTGCAGGAAAAAGATAAAGACAATGAAACAGAACATTGAAAATTCAAACACCACAAGCCATTGGAGCAAACCTTAAAACAGTTAAGTGGTTGCAAAATGCCCTGGACATGGTTTTGGGCCACTGATCAGTATTGATTTGACAAAGCATCTTCGTGTGCAAAATGCAATAACAATTGCATAGGCCTAGAGGAACCTAACAGACAAGCCTTGCATGTTCCCAAAAGTTTTGGTTATGGATAGTATTGGTTCATGGGTCATTAACAGCTTGTAATGGAAATCTGGTAAAGGATGCTGTAACAGATATCAGAGGCCACCTTAAGGTCTTTAACTGAGGCAAATTACCCAACATCAGAATTCACAATACCCTTCAGTATCTAATAGGTTTTTCAGCCTGTGACCTTTTCAAGAGCTATGAAAAGGGCCTCTGCTTTTAAATGTATGGTCACTGAGCTGTCAGCCACCTGTAACAAGCACATGCCAGGTCATCTCAGCATGATGGATTGTAGACTTCAGGGAATGAGGTGGTGGCACAGCTAACCGAATGATGGAATTGTATATATTTCATCAGTAAATACCAACCATTTCTGAGTTATTAAGGAAAAGGTCAAAGCATCATTGCGGAGTGGTGCAGGAAATGGTCACAGATGCACCCTGTAATTTAGATTTGATTTTAAAAGATGTCATATTCTGGTCGTGGACCAGCTCCATTTAAAGGGTCCAATCCTTAGACTCTCAGAATATTACCCTAATGTATTGACTAAGGACTGTTTAAGCCGGTGGCGAGAAGAAACGCCCTGCTTCTAACTGCCTACTTCCGAGTGTCTACTCTGCTTCCTCTGATATAGCAACCGACCGAATAGCCCGTTTGGGTCAGTTATCAATACTGTCCACGCTAGTTAATGGCAAATAACGTTAATCTAAATAATCTGGGCTCTTGTTATAGTGCTAGGGTGGGTTTCAGTTGCTCGAATGTGAGGCCCACGGGACTGTTAATTTCATTGGTTAGAGTAACCTTTAAGAACCTGTGAAGATGTTACACACACAACCACCTAACTTTTTACCACCAGCAATGAACTCAAATTCAATGTCATGCAACTACTTTAACTCAGTTTGATTATTTATTGCAATAAACTTTAGCAAGGGCAGTAGTAAACATCGTAATTCAAACATAACATTCAAATATTTCATAAAATAAATAAACAGCTGTGTCTTAAATAGATAGTTATCTGTTTTTGGAAGAAGGCGAGAGTAGAGCCTGTCCGGCCAGAATGGCCCCACCCTTCCTGCTAGGAGACTAAGTCTCAGAAGAGTCTCTAGTACTTGGTGCAACAGAGTGAACAAAGGAACTTCAGTCCAAAAGTGTGATTCTCTGTCACTGGGGCCAAAGGGTAATCCTTTTCGCGCTCTATTCCTCTGACAGTGACAAAGTCCTTGAGTCCCTTTTTGTTGTTTTGTTAACGGTTCTTCTTTTTCTTGATGTGGTTTGATGAAGAGGCGCAAGGAAATAACCCCCGATCTGCTCTCTGTTTTTCTATTTTATATCTGTCTCTATATGACACCCTACAACTCTCTCAACTCTCACCCATATTACACAGAAACTAATATTTCCCCTCACGGGCAGCTGTTGGCACACACTGCATCGATTGTCACCTTTTTGGCCATCCGGAGAAACCATCAGACTGCCTGACGTTCACCCCAACTTCTCCTCTGTGGACTCCTCACTCGGCTGTCAGTGCTTCAGTCATTAAACATTTAATAATCTCACTTCTGGTGAAATACATTCATTTTGTTATCAAAACATTCTTACTAATATTTCATGCAAAATATTTTTATAAAATGATTGCATGTTTTGTGGGTTATCTGAAGTGTGGTCTTGTATAAGATAAGATGTTGGTAGTGGAAAAGAACTGATTATCAAGGCTACTGATTTAGTGGGTCATGTGGGGATTTAATTTTTTTCCCTTAAAAATTGGGCTTCTTCTGCATTTAAATCAATCCTGGGTGCATAATGGTATACGCATTACTAAGAAGTACTAATATTTGCATCTATGCATTTCATTGGATAATACACATTTATACACACTTGATATTTAATATCGACATAAACTAACAAACATTTTACAAATACATTTTGCAATACATATTTTACAGACATGTTTTTTGATTCTAATACATTATGTGTTGACATTTAAAGATTCTTGTGATCATTGATCTGTTGAGTGGTCACAGTTCTAACATGCAAGAATAATGAAAAAGTCATCATTCATTCTTACCTCAGGTGCTGATGCATGCCTTGGAGTATTGACATGTAGCAGTTGGACTACAGACAATGCTGCAATTCTTTGGAACTTTCAGCATGTTGTGGATGTTTTGCTATAAATTAAATTACATTACAAAATGATGAGTACGGCATACATCGTACCTTTGCATGCTAGCCACCAGACTCAACAGATAATTTTCAGATATCTCTCATTTGAAAGATAGCATTGTGACATCCAGGTTGATTCAGGCACATTGCCAGTGAGTTCACAAGAATGAACACTGAACATCAAAACATCGGTACATCTATGCTGGCTGTGAAGCTGTGTCAGCTTATAATTAGAGCTGTTCCAGTCACTCTCAAA
Source organism: Coreoperca whiteheadi (assembly GCA_011952105.1). Lineage (NCBI taxonomy): Eukaryota > Metazoa > Chordata > Actinopteri > Centrarchiformes > Sinipercidae > Coreoperca > Coreoperca whiteheadi. Next base: position 4,407,497 of record CM022489.1, on the reverse strand, counting down.
ATGGCTTACGTCAGTTGAAAAGAAGTCAGATGCAGGTGAATAGGAAAACAGCTCTAGCTTCTGTACTTTAGCATAATTCATGACAACAATTGCAGTAATGATAAAAACAATAAAAAAAATAACCAATGAATAATACTAGTAGACCCATCCATGTGAAAAATAATGATAAGACTCAAACTCTTCAGCAATCACTAAAGTTTGAAATTATAATTGTAAACGCTTGCAACAGCAGAAAGGACTTACTTGACAGCATGATTAATATTTTTCTGAGTATGGAAAGTTGGCACAAGGTTTCTGTGCCAACGATATCTCACCAGCCACTGACATTCTTTAAGTGGTTGTTCATCAAATTATGTCAACACGGAATCATTTTTTCTTTTGTAAATATAAACAAGGCAGAAGTAAACACATTGTCCCCTACAAATCATGCACTCCATTAGTGACAATATGTCTTGCTGCACTGACCTGTAATTTAAGCATTCTCTGTGGACCAGGATTGAAAATGGCAATACACAGTGACCAATTGCACCATTTCACATACAAAGCAGTACTTGGAATTTATGTGCATATCCTATTTATGTATTGGGGAGTAGGATATAGGAGTCTTTGGAATGGAAATATGTCAAACTGAATTAATTAAGAATTCTTTGTGACAGCTTAGAGATGGTCAGAGTTACTCAACCAAGAGGAACACCTTGCTTGGCACACATAAGCTCAAAAAATGCCAAAAGCATTTGGAGCCTCTGGATCAGTTGTGCGACCAAATCCTTTTGCAACAATCAAAAGGTTAAAATTAGGTAAAATGATCAAATGTCAGCTAATAATTTTAGCCACTATCTTTGACCAAGGCCCGGGTAAAATAATAAAATGCCAGTAGTTGTTAACTAAGTCTTGCGCTCCGTCAGCTCGGAGCACGGTCCACCTGTCGAGTGTTTGTTCAGGGATGCTGATGGAGCAGGTCTCTGTAAAGATGTGGGCACAACAGTCTCTGGTTCCCGTTGCTCGGCCAGATCTGAGTCCCATTTCCAGACATTAGCCAGGAGCAGCCTTAAGTCCAAGCTTGGGCCAGCATGGCTTCTATCCCGGCTGTCTTTCCTCTCCTCCTGGGGGATCACAGCAGCCGCCGGGGGTGCCTGCCTGATCCGGTTGATCTGGCTCAAGGTCCGCTGCCCTTTGATCCAAACCCCCGCTTCCTTTTGCGATGACAATGATTATCTATTACTGTCATAGGTAATACGTGTTTCAGTACTAAAGCCAAAAAATAAAAAAAATAACAGATGAAAAGCAAGAATGTAGCTAGCCACAGCGTCTGCAAGTACAGACGTTGCCATAGTCAAAATATTCTGATCCAGTCGATTTAAACAATTTTGGCTTAGCCCTTTAAATCACATCCAATCAGACATCATTCAGTGATGTTTCAGCAAACAAAGCTGAAAAGAATAACAGATTAAATAATACAAAATGTCGCAAAGTTCAAAGGAGCTACCGGCCGCTGCATCTACATGCACAGTCGTTGCCATAGCAACAACAACAACAGCAACCATGTCACCTTCGGCTAGTCATTACTGTAAGTACAATTGACACAGCAGACTACACATGACAGCTTCATTATACATTTTGCCTACAGCCCCAAAACCAACCAGCACTCTTATGTTGGAATAACACTGCCTCTAGGTTTGCTGTGTGTAAATTACTTTGCAGTAATTTCATTTAATGCAAATGTATTTCAGTAGGTGCACGTAATCATGTGAACACAATATAAACTGAACTGACAACTAGTCCCTCTACAAGACAGGCACTCATTATATCATGCAGATGTCACCATTAGACCACCTTTGAGTTTTAAACTTGGATATTTCCAAACAAGTTTGCACAGACGTTATCACAGTAACAGTAACAGTAAACCCGTGGCTTTAGCCCTGAGGATCTGTGGCTGTGGCTCCATGGAAGTTGCCCACTCTTCCTTGATGATATCACTATGAAAAGATAGGCATTACTAATAACAAACCTATTGTATGTTTATGTCACTTTTATCAGATCTTCATATTCAGTAATTCATACATTTATTGCCCTCACCCTTTTCCACTCGAGGGTCATGACAGGTGGAATATATAGTATATTTTGTGGAAAGCAGGGTAGGGGAACACACTGTATATGATGCCATGCCATCACTGGGCTTACACAGCTATTTCAATCTAAAGGCCATACCCCTTGGCGATTTAAAGTCTCACTTGCATGTTTTTTGTAACCTACTGTGGAAGAAGAAGGGTACAGCATGCAAATGCGTCCAAGAGAGGGACTAGAATCCAGTTCCTTCTTGCTGTAAGGTGACAGTGTCACCATGCCTCCTTTGTACAATTGAGTTACAAACAGTACTTCAGCTACAGCTTTGCTGGTGCAATTTTCAAAGATTACAGAAAAGCCTACAACAGAGTCTTGAAATGACATCAAGTCAACCTTAATTTGTTTGCCACATTACATAGACAAGAAACATCAGGGTGATTTTATATAAAGAAATTAAAATCAAGTTAACTCATGTCAAGTTTATTTGTATTAGGAGCAACACCACATACAATGTCTCAATGAGCTTTACAGGTCAACATCAGCAACTGTTCCTAACCCAGCCCAAGCTCCAAATACCCTTAATATAGTGATATAATTAAATCAGCATAAGCTGCATAAGCAACATAAAGATGTGAGGGACAAACTGCACATTGTTTATAATACCACATCACAATTATATTTTAATAGGAATATTTAATAAGCTCTTTAAAAACAAATTCAAAGTTTTTTTTTAGGCCTGCATTCAGAAATCAAAAGCACATCCAATTAATTCTACTGCAATTCTTATTATGGCTTAGGCACTTCACCTTATATCAACTTCCTAATGTGGTATGTTGTAGAACAGATACACACTGTCTAGATTTATACACAACAGCCTGAAAAGAAGAAAAAAAGATCGATTAACTCAGGTTGTATGCAATATTTCTGTTTCTACACCACATTTAAAGCTGCAGTATGAAACCTCTGAATTCTTTGAATTCTGACCACAAAGATACTCCTGTTTTAAACTGTTTGAAAAAGGACCAGAACATATCAGCTGGAAGAGATGAAGATCAACAACAGATAAGTCATAGGACATAGGCATAGTATGGAGAGGAGCTTTTCTTTTCAAATAGAAAAGTTGAGTCATTCACTTATGATATATACAGATCAGGTAGAAATTGTATTTGATGGGGCCAGTTGCACATTGTTCTAACAATTGGATTTTAAGATTGTGTCTGTTTTATCGGCGTCTGACAAATGATTAAAAGCAAGATGTGAACACTAATGCGCTACACAGACAGACAAATTAAGGAGATGAGCAACTCACTGAAACTGTTGTCATGTCAACAGATTTACGGGGGGGCGGTGTTGCTAATTTATTAGCCAACACATCTGAGGTGATATTTGGTCCTATTCTTGGAGAACCTTTGGCCAGTCAACTGGATGGCACTTTGATGCATCAACCGAGGCTGCAGTTTGAAGATGCAGAGCTAATTATCCCATCCGTCAGCTTCTACCGACGTAGTGCTCATTACTTGAGACACAGCATATGGAGGTGATAAAGCTAACAGCAGATCTTCTTAATATGATGTATGTATCACCATAAGACTTCACAGGTTCAGTCTTCCGGATGATTAGCCAGTTCGGGGAATCATCGCTGCTGAGAAAGCCACTGAAACTCAGATGGTGTGTACAGCGCATTCTCGACAGAGTTTATGAGCAGACAGGGATGAGCTTCTTGATCTTAAGGATCACATGCATGTAGCAACAGTTCAAGCATAACAGAATTTTAATTCAGTTCAGTTTTCATTGTGGTTTGACATGGCATGGATAGGTTGATGAGAGAAGGGCATAATTTGAGGTAGACTGGCAGTTCTGGCCTTCACTGAAGTGTCAATATGAACATTTCCTAATTGGACAAATGTTACATTCCCTGGGCTGAAAAAATAATGGCTCTTCTGGAAATGACAAATCTCTTCAAAAACAGCAACCAAAATCTTGAAGGATCATTGTTTAATTTTATCATTGTTGTTGGTTTGGAAAACCTGAGAATCACATCTTCTTATAGGTTAAGAGGACATAAGTTAATCCACCTGCGTCAGCTCTAGAGTGTGTGGGCTCTTCTCATTTCTGTATTTTGTGCCACCTCGTCTCCTCTCTCCTCCGTCCTCCTGCCTGTGACCCAGAAATGGATCTCAGCGCGCCATCTTGACGAACGACTCAATTCCTAAAATGCATCTCGAGGAGAGAGGAGGAAGGAGAGAGGGCACTTGCCGGAGGAGCTATGATGCACAGGTGTATTCTTTTGGCCCATTGACGTATAAAAGAGGTGTGACAGTGGACGGATAATGCAGCTGTGCCACACATAATATTTAATTAACATTGCCTTAAAATGACCGCTCCGAAGCAAGGGTGTGTCATTTTGTTAAATGCCCCTTCCTCGCGTCCTCCCCTTAAACATCTCGGGTGAGAGGGAATAAGAAGCGAGGAGGAGGAGGCGAGGAAAGCAATCGAGGATGTACAAACTGAGAAATGAGAAAGGCCTACTGCCATGCCTTGTGTGTGTTGTCCTATTATTGTGTTGCGCGCACTCTATCTTTGACTTTTGCAGGTTTCTGGTTGGCTGGAGCTCGAGTGCCATCAGTGAAGTGGAAGCAGCTGGCCACTGTTTTCAGGCTATTTAAGAACCTGCCCCATCCTTGCAGTTTGGAGGTTCTGTGTTCCCACCCTACCTTGTGTTCTGCTGGCATTTGTGGCGGCTTTAGTTTATTTATCACTATTTCATTTGACTATTGCTTTCCAGTTTCGACTGCTGAATTTGGCACTTTGTTACTTCTTCTTGAGTTGAGTCATCACAAATTGGGGGCTTGTCCTATATAACAATTTTAAATCACGTTAAGTAGAGTTTCATCAAGGAATTTTGGCTGATACACTAATTGGTGACTTTTTGAAATTGTTAATATGGAGTGTGAAGCACTTTGCTCTAATTTGGCGCCTTGGATTGATGTCCGATGTCCGCTCTTTGGTTGGGCAGCACATGTTGGGGTTTAAAAATAGTTTTTCTTTTTCTTGTGGTGGTGCTATTGGATGAAGGTATCACTTTATGTCTATACAGTTTTTGTCCTAAGTTGCAAAGCTAGTCGTGGGACCAAGGAAGCAAAGTTTTAATCTTGCTTTGCAAAAATGAATTTTTAAGCAGGCAGTGTAGCGGCGTTTGTCCTGTGAGATTCGTCAACATAATCTCTTGGGATGGCGTATAAATAGCACAATGCATTTTAAGCTTTTCGCATGTTATTTAACGCCATTACAGATGCCACATTACCTGACTTTTGGACGTGCAGGACAAAGGACAAAGTCAGGTGACCTTTGTTGTCATGGTAATAATATTAAACATGTGGTTAACGTTGGGAAACGGTTTGGTTAGGTTTATGCAACAAAACAAATGGTTTGGCTTAAAATAAGTATGTTACTTTAGTCACATGACTTGGTTAAGTTTAGTCATGGTTTATCTCGTTAAAATAAGTAGGTGATGTAAGTCACGAACGCCTCTACGTTATCAACTATGTCACCAGATTTTGTTTTGTATATGACATTAATGACATAAAATTACATGCTGTCTCTGTGCAATAGAACACATTGGAGACTAAATGGCTTAAAATGACACACGAAAAGCCAAAAATGCGTTCTGATAACACACAAAATGACTTAAGACATTGGCGTGTTATCCATTTGGTGAGACCAGGCTGGATTCGTTGGTGTTTGTTGTGTGGGGTGAAACCGGTTGGAGCAGTTGTCCAGGGAGCACCTCCCTAATCTTAGCAGGCTTGCCAGCTTGCAGACCATCAAAGCAATAAAAATTCTTATAATGGCTGTAAGAACAGCAGAGGCAGCGGAGTACGTAATTCATTTACATCTGAATAAATCAACATCTTTTTACTTTTTATTCATGGCTATTTTCTATCTCGTTTCTACCACAAAATTGCCAATTTTTGTTTCAGTTAATAAGTCTTTTCAGGGCCGGATTAGTTTTACATCTTACTTATTCTAGGGATAATGAAAACATAGAGATAGGTTTTGGTCAGAAACTTAATTGGGGTAAAAAACACAAAATGTTTTGGGGCTAAACACATTAAATGAATGAAGAAAATGTTCCTCTGATGACATGATTAAAATCCCATCAGTATGTTACGTAAGAACATAAAATTGTGTGTTTAATGCATTTTTATTTGCCATTTATCAGATACCTGAATATATCAGCTGAAAAACTCCAATATGTAATCCTCTTACTGAACCAAAACTGAACAGAATCCAAAAATCACAAATTCTTCACACTGGTTATTCCACTCTATTTCCCAAACTGCCAATGCCCCGTTGTCTTTTTGTTTAAACAGACCTAAGTGCCGGACTCCTAGGCCTGCAGGGGCTACCCAAAAGAATTACAGGAACTGTATGGCTCCAGAACAAATGGGGGACTCAACCTGTGACACCCATGAAAGATGATACTTACAGCAGCATATTTCTTCCAGACATTATAAGGGCGATGATGAATGAAAGGGGACGCTGGACAGAGAGCATTTTCAAGGTATAGATGCCTGAACCTGATAGCCTTCAGGGCCAGTGAGGACACGTGGGAGTCCCATTCTTCTATTCGCTGAAGATAGAGAGACACTCACCTCTCACTAACCTCTGGTGTCAAGGCCCCATGAAGAAGTGGGGGCTCACCTCGAGGGAAGGAGTTTATGATTTTGATAAAATGCCCCCAAACGGCTGTTCTTTTCCAATATGGCTGCCATTATTATGTTTTGAGGGCACAAATGGCTGCGTAGTTGAAAAAATAAGAGACTCTGAATCATCCACACCCTCATTTTACATCATATTATTACATATTATTATGTATAGCCTTAAATCAGTGGTGACCTCGTGTCTCTGAAAAGCCTCTTACTTAGACCACAATGCCAAAAAATGTCTGGAACAACTCATTGTCTGAACATTAAAGTGTTTTACAGGTATTGCTCAATTTTAAAGGGGTCCTTTTACGGTTTCATTAAAAAGCCATTAAAGCGTATATAGGAAGCAAAACATTGGCGTTGAGGTTGATTTCCATGGGGATTTTAAAGACAATCTCTCTCCACACCAGAAGTCATTCAGTCATGTTGTAATGCCAGTTGGTAAAGGTCAATGTAGAAAGACCCGGGGACCCAAAGCCTGAGAAAGAAAGATTAAGATCTAGGGTATTGATAAACTATCACTGACAATACAAACAACCCGCTGGGAGCTTGTGACATGTTTTTACTGACTTCAGTCTCTTTCACCATCCACAAGGGATGGCAGAGTTTAATTATAGCAAACAATGCGATAGTTGTGTGGCATGGATTTATCTACACTGCTCTTTCCTTTTTGTTTCTTTCTGGTAAAATACTTTAAATCATGCGCTGTGGGAGGGCAAGAGAGTCATCCTTGTTTTCATTCTCTCCTCCTAATCAGTGTGTAACAGATATACTGTATTGTCAGTTATTCTTGATCTTTGTGAACCCCGAAGGATAAGATGACTACAAGTAGCAGTGTGTGTTTCTCAAAATAACAATCACATGTCCTATAAACCTTGATTTCTGAGGCGAACGCATGTGGCTTCTCCCCAGTAAGATAAAAACAATTAGGGGTGTAATGATACATTCAGCGCACAGTTTGTTTGATTCTTGGTACTTGGCTCGTGGTTGGATACACACAATATTTAGACTAAAAATAAAGTACTGGTTTTTTTTCTTGTCTTTTTTGTCAGTATGAATGTATGAATGTCAGTATGTCCACAACTCCAAACATTTTAGACATAGTGGTCAGTTTACTAGTCATGGTACTACTCTGCTGTTGAAAACAGTTAGCATAATATACTGTGTGGCTCTGGACAGAGCTTTCTGAAGTCTGAGAACATAGCCCTTGATGACATCAGGACGTTATCTCACCTTGGGCTTGGAGACCTCGCATCATAACAGAAAGCCTGTGTTAAAAACTGGGAGCATGGTGTTAATTTTCAGGAAGGGAGGGTCTAATAAACAGCAATCCTTAATTGCTGCAATATGTAAGTTTATGTATACTTTTTAATGAAATGGCTGCACGTCTAATTTCTACAGTGTGTTCTTACATCCTTTTTTTCCCCTAGGTTTTAAGTATTTTTAACGGAAATTGCCAGGTTTTTTGAAGATAATGCCAACTGGTGGTTTGAGAACCAAGTAAATTTTATTAATATAGCCCTGAGCCATCATATGCCACCTTAGACCCTCAGTATGGACAAGGAACAATCCGGAAAACAAACTTTAATGGGGAATAAAAGGAAGAAACCTCAGGAAGAACAACAGAGAATAGGATCCAGCAATACGTCGAGCAACTCCCAGGTGCTACCCAAAGAAATTAGGACCGGCGCCACACAACCTCCTCATACCAAGGCATTGGAATGAGGACGGACTACACACACACAGAGGCAAAACTCAAGGAGACTATTCACATAGTGGGAAAAGAGACAAGGGGTGAGGCTGAGTCTGCTGGAGGATGAAGATCCAGATCAAGACATCTTGAATAAGGCACCGACAGCCAAAGAGAGAGGCCCCAGAACAGCTGATGGTCCAGCATAGTAATGCCGAAAAGAGAGGAGAAGGCAGACAGAGACACCAGGGGAGAAAGAGAGTTGTCACTTTGGTTATATATTTACTATGCAAATAAACTAGCTTTACATATATTTTTGTCTATTATAAACTGTCTACACATTTCTTATCTTACACCAACCTCTACTCTCATCTTAGGTTTAAGCATTATGATCGTTGGTTGCTATGTAACTGCTTGTCTAGTAGGTGCAATGCTAGTTATCTTGAATGAGTGCACCTGTGTTACTGTGCTTTTTAAGTGATCATTTTGACACTGATGAAGGCTAAGAGGCTAAGTTTTTTCAGCTGTGAATAAAGTGACTTCTTATCATTGATTTCAACGCTTTAGCAGATGTCCTCCAAGAAAAACGACCACATTCATTTGATGATCGTATCGTGCTCTCTCTCTCCCTCTCTCCCCTGGACCTCCTTGACAATGCATGCGTTCTCCTCACTCCCAGCGGTAGAGTTGGACCCTAAGAGCCCAAACATGTGTTTGCAAGAACAACTTCATTATGCTCCTGTTAGCGTGACAACACATAAATCACAGTGAAGTTCAGCTATCATCCCCAACACAAACACCTGTGAACAAAAACGCACAACACACACCACCGCCACCGTACAGCAACTGTGACGGTGGGGGAGAGCTCTCCTTCTAAAGCTGGCTTGGCTCTAATAGAACAGGGGGGGAAAAATCCTTGGGTCAGCTCTTTATGTCTTTGGGGACAATCAGGAGAGCAAAAAAGCAGATTGCTGCAGACAATTTGATCATCCGCTCCTGTGCATGGGCTCTCCATTACCTGACTGAAATAGGCCTCTCCCAGGAGGCCTCAGGCCTCATTGAACAGGAGAGGTGGGGACGGTAATTATATCTTGGGCCAACCCCAAATCGCTTCCCATTAGTCTGTTTCCAACACGTAGCCACAGTATCCTCGATATGTCGCTCGCAGCCCCCACCCTGGGCCATGTTGACATGCTGTTGCTGTTAACTGTGTCCTAATTTATTAGGGCCTTAATCGTGTGTTGCCATGTTGGTTTTGGCCCGTGCTCACTCAAACATCAGCTTGTCCCATTGTGTGCTAAAATAGAACGATGGTGCTGAAGGGATTCTTCTGTCTCTCCTCATTTGCTCTCCCCCTTTTCTTTGCAAAGACATCTCTATCCGTCTATTGCAGACCTGTACTTCTTCTCTAAAACCTTGTCCACATTCGTCTTGCTCTTTTACTTGCATACTTTATGAAGACACACAAAACAAATATCCCTCTACGACAGGAGCTCCTAAACCTAGCCAAGGGAAATTAAGTATAAAAAAAATTTAAAACTCATAAATAAAAGACAAACAGATTGTGCAAGCCAAAGGCCTCTGTACAGCTTTGTTTGTAAAAGACACACTGGCAATGCAGGGGAGAGTGGCCAATCGGAGCGGGTGCACCACAAATGAGGTCGAGGAAGCCTGGTTCCAGGTGTCGCACAAAATCCCGGGTTGCGTTCCTAGCGCCCTCCTGGGGGTGAGAGCGTGCACGTACACATGCACAGGCCCACACATACAGTATATGCACACACACACGTCCTCTGACACACACACACACTCTCACACAGTGTTGCTCCCCGCTGAAAGAGAGACACCTGCTTTCCCGGGGCAGTTGACCTGCAGGAGAACACGGTGTCGGACTGAAACTCATCAGCTCAGCCAACCAGAAACACCGTCCTCTTAGGGCAGCAGTGCATGGTGGGACCTCTGTACCTTTGGTGGATTGACTTTATTCATTTATTCAATTGGTTACCTTGTAGCCTCAGCACAGGATGAAATTGAATGCAGAAAATGCAAGTGATTGGCCTCAGATCTGACCACAATGAGCCTGCCAACAGATTGTTTTATTCAGTTGTTTTTTGCTTTGTTTAGACATTTTGGGGAATACCCTTATCCGCTTTCTTGCTGAGAGTTAGATGGATAGATGGATACCACTTTCATTTCTCTCTGGTAATTATATGGCTACAGCTAGCAGCTGCTTAGCTTAGCATAAAGACGGGGTGGAGGGGCAGCTAGCCTGACTCTGCCCGAAGCTAACAAAATCTGCCAACCACCACATCTTAAGCTCACTGAATAATCTGATATATCCCGTTTGTTTATTCTGTGCAAAAACGACAAGTTGCTGTTTAACGTGGGGTTTTGTATTGGGCTGTTTAGTCTTTATGCTAACCTAAGCTAACCAGCTGCTGTCTGTAGTCTCATATTTAGTGGACTGATATGACAGTGATATCAATCGTCTCGCCTAACTCGTGTCAAGAAAAGCAAACAAGTGCGTTCAACATTCAAATCATCACGAAGAGAGCTTATAATCAAATTGTTATGAAAGCTGTAGTGAAAACCCCACGAAACTGAGTAAGGCCTGAGTTCTCACTTCCTCCGCAATAACACACGACACACGACACATTCACTTTCACTGAGGGACATTGAGTTAATGGCAGAGCAGCAAAACGCAGGTGATACAAGGTGGGTGTCCCTTGTCTGCAGGCAGTTGAAGCATGTTCAAGCTCAGACTGACAGCTCCCGCACAATAGAGAGATAGAACTCATGCAGTATTGATGAGTTGGGTCCTACACTGCTCCAGCGAAGGACGCCAGAACACCGATGTGAAGAAATATGCAGAAGTGGCACATGGCGTGTTTCCTTTTCTACATCGCCTTCATATTCTCCCTTGCCAGGGCTGCCAACGTTTCAATTTAGTTTGGAGTGAGATTCAGTGTCGGTGTGTTTTATGAGTGGGCCTTCTATGACATTACCCAGGGGTCAGGGGTCATCGCTCCTCAACCCCCAGGAAGTTAGTTTAAAAAGTTCATCAGCCAAATTCACAATACTAAAGCATGTATAGAAGAAAAGCAAAGTCAATAAACATGATGAAAAAGTATGGTTGCTCAGCACACCTCCAGACATCATAGCCTAAATTGGGAGACCAAACCTAACCAGGGTATCTGGGGATCTTCCCCCAGAAAATTGTTAATTTCAGAGACTGTTTTCCTGGATTCTAGTGAATTTATGGAGTAATTGTGTTGCCGAAATGTGGAGTTGGGAGGACAGGGGGCGAAGGGGGCATTGAAAAACTAAGGCTAATTAGGTTAAATACTGTATATGAGCATAAATGAATGAGTTTTGTTCACATGTATTGTAATATTGTAACGGATGCTGTTGTTGATTTTGATTTTCAGATTTGTAGTATTCACCTCAAAGTTGTAACATAAGTTTGAAAACTGGGGGGGGGGCACTTGGGCTTCTCCCCCAGAAAGAAAAAGGATTTGAATGCCATTTTCTGCATTTCTACATTATTTCATCATGTTCTCAGCTACTTAGAAGCAACACATTACGATTAAGATGGCACACAGATGGCTTACGGGTAAGCGCCATCTACCAGTGGCAAGTTTGTTTTTTTGTTAGACGGTATAACTTGTTGGAGTACAGTGAGGGAATATTTTTCAGTATAATGATGGGAAATATCGTTGAATATTTGGTGTGCATTTTGAACTTTCTGATTTTTTGCTGTCATCCTGCTTCCGTTCACATGTGACAAATGAACGGGAAGTGGAATTTTATTTTGAAGAATGCAGACTAAAGGTAGCCACTACAATGGCTATCATTCCTAGTTTAATCATTCTGCCAGGAAAGTGGTAATTATACATCAGATAAAGCTTGTTATTAGTTTTAGTCACATTTTAGTAAATTTTTATCCTTCATAGAATTAGTCCAGATTTAGTCGATGACAACACACAACGTTTTAGTCCAGTTTTGGTCTACGAAAGTCATTACATTTTAGTGAACTTTTAGTCAAAATGTTTTCTCTCTTTAAACTGCTTCAATTAGGCTAATACAGGTATTAAATATTGGAATTAAGGTGACAGTATGTGTTGCTTTTTAAACATGCCAGACAGTTAGCAGGTTTGTGTGTGTGCAGTGCTGTGTAGGTTGTACTTACAAGTATTACCATTAAAATCTTCCAAATAAATTGCTGTGTAATCTATATAATCATTGCAATGCATGTCCAGGGCCTGCCATTAAGCTTTTTCTGGTAAGGACAAGTGAGTGAAAATGGATTGAGCATAATAACAAGTTGCTCGTCCACGTATATAAATAAATGAGCTTGCAGGTTATGAATATTACAGCAGCAACACGTGATGCGCATTTAGACACATTGGGGTACAGGTCTGAAAGGCCAACAACGCTTTTTTTCCCCCATATGTTTCACTCAAACTATAGGACACTATATGATAGAAGCATTTCACTTCAAAACATTTACTTTATAGCGTTAATTGTCAAGCCTCGCATGTTTATCTCACAAGCTTTGAAGCTGGCGAACTGACGTTAGCTAACACATTAAGCCAGATTGAGACCGTTTCACAATGTTAACCACACGTTTTATCTTGACAGTCTAACCGGACATAGCATTTATTATTGCTAACTTAACCGCGGAGCCCTGCACGAGAGAGGGGTAAATGTAGCGTCATATTTTGAAGTGTAGGCCCACTGACCAAGCTACTGTATTTGACGAGCTGGGAGTGAGAACGTGCCGAAATAATAAGAGTAAAACAGATGGTAGGAAGCGGCTTTTTCATATTCCCATTCAGTCAGTTTCCCACCAAAGCTCCCTCTCTTGTAATTGCTTTCAAATTGTCAGCACTGAAAGCATGAAAAATCCTCCTTCATTCCACTCTCCCAACCTTTGCTTTAAGCCTCAAAACCATCTGATGGTTGCTCAACCGCGAAAACTATCAATAATTGAAGCTGTGATCGCTTTGGGGATGTTGTTTTTTTGCAGATGAGATGACATGATTTTATTTATTTTTTTCTTCTTCACCAGCGCAAGTCAAAATTAGTACAAAAAATCCTTGTTTATTGTCCCACTTTCCTCCGACACCATTACAGTAAAAACGACATCTATTAGTAGATACATTAATGTGGAGACCTGCCAAGTATCAAGGGTCCGTTCTGATCAAATAAACTCTGCTCGCTCCCTGTACCAGCTCCCTCTCATGAGAATGGCAGGCGGCTCTTCAGCAGTGTGGGTTCTATATGAAAACTGAATGAAGGATCTTACTCATCTGCATCCATTGAAACTGAGCTGGGGAAAAGCGATGAAGAGATTCTGTTTCGCTCGCAGTCTGACAGATGATTCGCAGTTTTGCCTCTCAACTCCAATTAAGAGCATTTATTTTGGCTCAGCAGGACTTTGTATTTGTGTATTTGCATGCACAAGACTTTCAGGATGCAGTTTTTAAGGTGCATCGGTGTGTGCGTGTTTTTTGTATGAATGTGTCTTGTGTCTTTATTGATGCCCACAATTGTATGTGTGTGTTTGTGTGTTTGTGCGTGCGTGCGCGTGTGCGTGTGTGCGCGCCTATGGCTATGCTGCTGCAGATGTACTGGCTACAGCAGGTGTCCTTGTGGTCTGAGTGCATTATTCAGGCTCTGTGGGCAGGTGCAGCCTCTGACACCATCTCTCACGACTCTCATTTTTCAGCCCCAGCTGCACTTTAACAACACTGATGCTCTTAACATGAAAAAATCAAAAGCTGGCTATTCAGTGTAGCGCTCAGCAATGCTGTTCTTTTTGTCGTTGTCTTTTCCTCGTGCACTCTCGCTCGCTACTCTGCCAGCACGGGCGGAAATTCAGCAAAACAGTCCCAGAAAAATAGGAGCCAAATTTGAGCAAGTAGGGGAGCTGGGTAAGTGATTAGTTTCGAATGTTAAGGTATAAAATATGTCAAATACACTCAATGAAAACAACACCCTTAACTTCTTCTAAGACTATGTAAAGTGTTGCTAAGATACAGACATTTTCTATTGGCTCTGGCTCTGTAAATAACAAGATCCAGGGAAGAGACACACAATAATGTCTGATGTGTCTTTCGTGTGCACCCATGGCAAACCGGAGCCCAGCAGTGGGCAGGTGAATGTCAAGCAGTAAGTGCGCAGACTGCATGCAGCGTGCACACGTTTGCTGGTGTGTGTGTGTGTGTGTGTGTGTGTGTGTGTGTCTGCAGGTGTGAATGTGTTTTTGGGATCAGCTTGCAAAACTGAATCAACAGAGGGCCTGCTTTTACTGAGCCGGTCTCAGCGGAGGGCAGATTTGCACACATACTTTAGTTTTAAAACCACGGTAAATGAAAATCATTTAATCATTTCCCCTGAAAGAATTTGTAATTGCGTCGGGCTCGGCTATGGCATGGCAGCTTTGTTAAAAATCTCTAAGTGTGAATTCTATGAATTCTTATACCTCCAGAGATGAGAGTAGATATCATTTGTTCTTGGCTAAGACGAGCGCGTGGTGGCTCAACAGGCTTTTCAAATGATAATATTGTCATGCATCAGTGCCATAAGATTGCAGTGGTTTTGGATCATTACAGGGTTGTTAAGGTGCAATGGTGCCCCAGTCACTCTGTGTATGAGGAGATATGCAATCAAAGAATGAATACTTTATTTCATGCTAGATTTAAGCAGGCTGTTCATCTCATTTTGAGAAGTTGTGCACAATTGCATCTTTTTTTGTGCTTTTAATTTTTAAGATTCATCATTGCTCAGTCAATCAAAAAGCAATCACGCATATTCAGAGCCAACAAACAGGCCTAAGCAGGGGGACATCAGTAGACGTTATTACTTTCAGCACAGAGTTTATTTCCCATAACACCCAATGATACACTGTGGGAAGCTGCTTTGATATAGATTTTTACAGATATTCTCTGTACCAGATTTTTTAAAAGTGACTTCCAGAAATAACCCTGCTATGCAATGCAATAAATAAGACTGTCAGAGACCGTTACCTTCAGATAAGTACATTAAAGGGAAGGGTGCCCAAGAGGTTCTGGTGATAGAGAATGAATGTTCATTATCATAATGACGCGCTACACAAAATGTCACCATTCCGTGACAACCTAAACCTCCCGCTTTTTGATATAGCAGCTCTTCATGCTGTTCTCTTCAGTTCTGACACCACAGTGCAGGATAGCAGTGTGAGCGCTTTCAGCGAGCGTGTTTTTGACGTGAGAATTTTCCATCTCATGTGTCACTCTGAAGGAAAAGAAACACGTCGAAATTGAGTATAGCACATGCATGAGATAAACTCAGCCTCGCAAGATAAATATGCTCATTTTATTCCACACAGGACGTCAGTAGTGGCAGGTGTGTTGAGAAGTGTGCATCTCATTTTGAACCCGACAGTGTAGTGCAGTGGGGGAAGTGGGGGAAGGGATATGCTGTATGTTAAGGAGTCCCGCGGCGCTTCGGGCTGTGGCAGCTGCAATGAGAAGTCCAGTCTACGGGCGCGATGAACTTGAGCGGTGTGGCTGAATGTGACCTGGAGTATGTGACCTTTTAAGCCTGTCCAGACGGGGTCAGAGAGCATGGAGCACGTTATTGACACGTTACTAGCAACAATGTACTCAATGTCCTATCAGAAACCTGTACATTCCTCACAGGGCAGATTTGCAATCTAGGGCGAAGGGACAAGTATTTTGATCACTGGCTTGTTTTATGACTCTTACAACATATGCAGATATATCGCTAGCACCTTTAAGGTAATAAAGAATTACCCTAATATCTTGTTCAAGTAAATTTTATGGATCTTATAAAAATGGGTGTTAACGTGGCATCATTCACCAACAGCAATTCGCTTTCTTTTTAATGAAATGATAAGAACAAATGCAAAAAAATATGTGACATTTTAAAATGGATAGTTCTAAATTTTCTGACAGTGGTTTTGAGTCACTCTTCAGTAGGATAGCATTGCATGACTATTCGCTTGTTACTAAGTAACTTGTTGCTGTAATGTGATTACTGTTTTCAGTAGCAAGTAGTATAAGGGTTCATAATTTGAAAATAGATTATTACATTACAGTTTCCAATCCCAGTTGGGGGTCTGCTTTGTTAGCTTGACACGAGCTGGAGGTTGGGGAAGGAGGTAAGCCTCTGCCAGAGGAGCAAGAATATTCCCTCCAGTAATTCCAGCGTTGTCTTATTTAAATATTGTTTGTTCTTAGCTGGCTTGCCAACGTTAGTCACTGGTACACCATTCAGGAATCCCCAGGGTTTTGTTCAGTGTTGGGAGAGTGTGTGAGCATATGGCTTCACTGTGAGGACAGGATTACAGTGCTGCATACAGTCATTGGTAAACTAGTTGGTGGTCAGTAAATTAAAAATCGTAGGCTGTCTGAGTGTTTCAGTCTCATTTTCTATTCCTACACGTGCTGAATACAGAAGACGTGAATGTGGAGGTTTAGGAGACGGGATGACCATCGGAAAGTAATGTAATGAGTAAGGTTACTAATTACTTTTGCTTATGAGTAATTAGTAAAGCAATTGTTCAGTAATAATTGATCAAATAATTTCAAGTAACTTGCCCAACACTGGTGCTGTGGCTAAAAGCAGTGATTCACAATTTTTCTGTACATTGTTTCTGAGTTGCAATTGAAACACTGTTAGAACTACAAAAAAGCAATGTGACATCAACATTGATGTCAACAGTTCTATACCTGAGAAGGAAACATCTTCAAAAACTTGGTATTTGGCAAAAAAAACAAAACATTGCATAATTAAGTAGAATGGGATTAAACTTGCATTCACACTACTGAGCTATGACGTGGGTTTAAATGAAATGTATTAGCACTGTCAAACAGGAACGAGAATGAGCTGCAGTTACGCCACATTAACACCCAGAGATCATGTCAGTCTGAACGTCTAAAGATGCTCCACCATACGTTTTGCTAAAGTGTGATATTTTAACCAAAAAGTTACAAATTTCTAATGGGGTCCCTTTTAACAGAGAAACATATTCTTTAGATTTGTGAAGCCTTTGTCAAACTAGTGAGAAAAAGCAATTCTTACACTTGTTAATCCATTTAAAACTCCGCAGCAATTTTCTTGTGGCTGTCAGTCCAATTTGGTGCACTGCCACATGATTTAAGAGCTTCAAATGCTTTTGAGTGATAGAAGAGATGATGCAATGTTCTTGTTTTTCTGCTCGGTGTCGGCCGGTGGCATCCTCACAAAGCACATTTTGGAATCCATCACTCCATCAGTGCTATCCACTCTGATGGAAAGCGAGTGCCAAAAAGGATAAGGTCATACTTCTAGACAAATTGTCTCACTCTATCAACATGAGAACACAACTTCCAAGTGTACAGCTGTGCACATGGGGAGCTCCTAATCCTCCTCTCTTTCACCCACAGGGAGTGGGTTCCGGGCTGCTGCGCTCCCACTCCAAGGGATAAAGAGATGAAATTTATCGGGGGAGGATGTATATTCCAGACAGTGCAGAGTCAGGATATCATCCTGTTACAGCAGCAAGCACAATAACTTTCTGCTGACAAAAACTATCACCTCTTCCACTCATAAAACCCCTCACAAGGTCAGGAAAGGCTCACTCTTGCTATCTCCATGACTGCTTTGACCAATGCCACAGCTCTGGCCTGTGTCCTTATGAAATGTTTTTTTTTTCTCTTTGAGGCTCAAGTCATCATGGCATTGTCAGCTTAATAAGTATTATGGCCTGTCAAAGTGACAGCGCAATGGTTTGAAGTGATGGGGAATTTGCCCGTACATTTTCGACTTGAGTGGCTTTTAGGTTTTGTTAGCCTGTGCGCTTTCTAATCTACACAAGACACTTGTGGTACTGAAAAAGGCAATAGCATTAAATTTGCCAGAGAAAATAACAAATGTCAGGCTGTGCTTGGAAAACGTTTCTAAAGAATTCAGCAGGATGGGCTTGTTGAAAGCAGCCTAGGGCTTGTGTGAGACGCCATGTAGTCAGTGGCTAAATGTAATGAAATAACCTTTGCTGTTGCTCTAGTGCTCTGTCAACCTTGGGAAGTGTGTGCTGCCAGTCTGTGTTGAAGTTACCGGGGTCATTGTCTTTCCCTGGGATACGCCACAACTGCCTTCTTAGCTGTCAGAGAAGATCGAGGTTCCAAGTCACTTCAGGTCATTATGAATCATACATTAAGATACAATGAGCCAGGCAACCATGTTAGTTATCTCATTAATATTCACTTGTCTTCCTTAGCAAAACATTACCATGATGGGTGTTTACTTCAAAATATAAAAAAAAGCTCTGATGGCTTGAATTTCTGATTAAAATATAAAAGTATGTTAGATGCAAAAATCTTAGTGGCTTTTATATAAAACTGTTCTTTCAGCACTGAAACATGAATAAAGAGAGAACATAAAAAAGTTCAATCATTTCCAAATAGGCCTATGGTTAAATGTTTCAAATTCTAAAGGGACACTGAACTTCTAAAATGGCTTGTATTTTATTAGATTTATACGGTGGAAAGTAGTTTTGAAATTAATTATTTACTTACTTTTGAAGTTTATTATTTACCCATATGAGTTGTAGAGTTTGCCAGTCTTGAGATGGGGTCCAGTGAAAAGTAGCTTTAAAATCTGAGGAGAGATAATATATTGAATCTCCCATCATTTTCTAAGATTATTTTGGGTCAGTAGCTTTAAACGTGTTGTCATTAGCTACCTGACTAGGTATAGGGCAACAAGCTAGAACGTCTCCTGGGGATGTACGATGTGTTTACGTCTTGTTTTACTTTTGTGATCAATTTTAAACCATTAGGTGTATCAATAACAGGAAGGGGTAGCCCAGTCGCCAGACTAAAATGTCTGCATTGTATGTTTCTGCAAACCACAGATACATTGAATCTCTACGTTTTAATTATGTATAATATATATCACATCGACGTTTCTACATTTTGTATCATAGGGAAAGTGACGTAGTTCTTTTAGAGCTAACTTTCTTAGTCGGAAGAGGAGGGTTGGGTGATGGCTAGATCGTTTGAATATTTTGAATGTCAACACTCCAGTTTTGCCCGGGTTTCTCCCGTATTTCAAGGCCATCTCCCGGCGCCCTCCTGTTTTGTTGTTTCTCCCGGGAAACGGAATTTGCATGGCCCTCAAACTTAATTATGAAAACACGGATCCAAGTTTTGGATGTTTGTCTCATGTCACCCAAAATCGTCAGTGAAACGCATCTACACACACAGTCCACACACTACATACATTTTCAACCCATCCGTCACCGCACACCCGGATCCAAGGGGTTTTGTATTATGGGTTGTTTATAGGCTTACTGTTGCGTACAGTGTAAGGAAGCCTACTTTAACTTACAGGAATGTCTAATGGCCGGTACAACATGTTCTGCTGCCTATGAGAAAATGTATTCCTGATAAGTGAAAACAAGGCAGAAACAGAATTGTAATGTGTCACGAAACGTCATGATGAAGAGCTAAATTGAAACCACTCAATACACTGCCAGAGAAAATCATCACAAGAGGTTGACAAGAGAGTGTAATACACAAATGTGAGATTTACATTATGCTTTATTGGAAGTATTTTATGTTTCACTTTAGCAAAAAAAAGGCAAGGCTAACAGTATCCCAAGGGAAACATTCCCAATTGTTGTCTTACATTTGGGTCACTATGTAATCATGTAATCCATATAAAAACGGATATTAAGTCTGCTGGGAAAGTGTTGTTTATGTAATTTGTAAAATAAACAACAATGGACCTGGAATTGAACCCTGTGGTACCCCATTTTTATAACAAAGACGTTGTTTTTACACCATCACTACAGACAGTTTGTGGCTTTTGTTCAGAAAAATCTAAATGAAACCAGCTCTAAGCATGACATTCGATTCCTAAATTGTAAATCGTTATGTAAAATGTTAAGTGAGCCCATGTGTACATATAACACATTTTGTAAAGTTCATATTAAAAATTCAGAACATAATTTGTCTTTTATTCAATTCCCCTTGAAATCATGTATGTGTCAGCCTCTCACCTTTTTTCCTTCCTTCTATCCCTGCATGGTTCCTATCCCTCCTCACAGCTACTCAGAGCAGTGCACTAATGGCTTTTTGGAGGAGTTGAAAAGGACATTGTCCCTGCTACTACTCTCTACGGTTTTGCTCAGTACTAATGAATCCCCTGGCAGGGGTTGTTTATAATGTCCCTCTGATGCAACTTTCATAATGGGGCAATTTTACAGTGCGTATGTTCTCAATCTCACAGCTCGCCTGCTCTGCAATCCTGATTTCTCCTCTGTGCTAATTTACCAGACTAAAATCTAATGGAGTAGGCCAGTGAGGTAAATCAAGCAACATTATTTTTATCCATTACACTGTGGCAGATGTATAATGATCCATTATAAAGATAAATTCTGTATTTTCTTTACAGGGAGACACCATCAGCAGAGCAGTGTCAGCAGAACTAGATGTTTCAGAGATACAAAAACAATAAGCTTTTGTGGAGGAACCATAGGACAAGAAAAATAATGCTGTAACTCCTACAAACAATGATGGTGGCTTCTCTACACAGAAATGTGCTCTTGGGGTCTTTGTCACTGGCCATTTATTGTCATGTCATTGGTGAGGAAATCAATGATAACAATGTGACCCTGTGAAGTTCTCTCCTTATGCAGTGATTGAGCCGTTGCGATGACAGCCGTTGGAAATAATGATCGAAACAAACTTTAAAGTCCTTCTAGAAATAGCTTTAGGTCAACTCACCCCCAACAGAAAGAATTGTTGCATTTCCTGCACAGCAGACAAAAGAGGGACACATTTCTGTATCTTCATCCATATGCATAGTATGATATCCAGCTGATAGCTCTGTTTCAGTTATCCATATATATCCTTTAATCCTTATGTAAATCACTGTCACACATTCTAAGTGTCAAAAAAAATATTTGGACTACCTCGTCAGAAGACAACTGAAACACATGCACTCTATCAGGTAGGATACAATCACATTAAGAGCATTAATCCCAGAGGACAAAAGGACACCTGGTCATTTACACAGTGTCACGCAATCACAGGCAACACTGGCGAGTCTGTTGGTTTATCTCCAAGGTCAACTCTCCTTGAGCTGACACTGGTCATTTTGTTGTTTCTGTGAGGCGATAGGTGGTAAACTCAGTTTCTCCACAAATCTAACTATAGAGTGTTACATCCAGGACCTCTTTGTGGTGTGTGTGTGTGTGTGTGTGTTTGTGTGTTTTCAGAGGCTGCTGGCCAGAAAGGATTCTGTTGTCGTTCTCTGAGGTGCTTCTACAATTTCTACCCTTTTGCAATGTGACAGATTTATTAAAATGGCACTGCCTGCTTTTATGACATCCATTATCAAAGCTAATCCAATTGTGTTCCTGTCTAAAATCTTGAATATTTTACAGCCAGCCACTGAAAGACAGATCCTCATGTTATTGATAGCCAGCACAACTGCACAGCATCTTCAGCCAACATAAATATATTTTAGGTTTGATTTATATTTATTTTCCGCCCCTAAATGTGGCGGGTACAGTGTTAGTGAGATATTCAAGGGCATCTGATTGTCATTACAGCACCATCAAACTCTGAATCATAGCACAACACCTAATGGCTTATTACAGGAGCGTATGCTAAATTAAACATTACTGCATCAATAAATGTTGCATGACATTAACCTGACAGTGCTTCATAAATATTGTGCGTTTTCCTCCAGCCCTCCAGCCCCTTCCCCCCGACTTCTTCTGTTACCGTCAGTCCTGCACAATAGTATTCAACGATAACACACAGCGTGCTCTCATTCAGTTTTTCCTAATGCACTGTAAATGAGTACATAAATGAACAATAAATAATTTTCAATTCCCCAAATTATCTTTCGAGTATTTTAATTAGCAAGCACTTTGCAACATTGCTCACCTTCAGCAGATGGGTGCTCATGTCAGCCAATTTAAGCAACGAGCAATTAGACATTACACATTAGCATTCCTATTTTCATCACCCAAAACCCTTCATTCCTCCACTCAACCCCATCTCACTTACTGGGGTTTTCACATTTATTCCAGAGAGGCTTTGACTTACAGGTGGTGAAGGGCTTACTGAGGATGTGGAGTCAATTTCTGAGCTAAAGTGGCTCTCCTTGAAAGGTTAAAACATCAAAGGGATATTCCCCAAACAGATTTAATGGTTCTAGAGACCAAAGTCTGAAATGACACAAAAAATTAAATAATGGCAGCTCAACTATACAACAATCAGTATTAATTAGAGCACAATGTAAAAGAACATTTTCCACATGGACTTAACTACAGTATGTAAATTACCTTGGGGATTGCAGTCAACACTAATTGGATTTCTACATGAAAAGTCATTATTTCATTATTATTGTAATTAAATATGACAAGCGTCTTTTCTCAAAAGTTGGTTATAAACACTTCTATACTGTCTCTTTTTACTATGATGCAATGTACGAAAATCTTTTCTCGCTTTTACTTCCCTTCATGTTCCTTATGTATTAGTCTTATGTATTAAAGCTACTTTAAATCTCTTCCACTACAACCCCTCTCCTGCTAGACATTACTGTTACAAATAATAACCTTCATATTGGACTGCGCCACACCTCACAATTCATGTCCAATGCCAATGCAGGAAGTAGTGTGCCGTTATGTAACAAGGCAGAAAGTAAGGATGGTGTGGTCAGTAGGGATGAGTGAGTACACCATTATCTGTAACTGTATCTGTTCATCCTACCAAATTATCTGTATTCGTATTAGTACTTGGAATGGGCGGGGCTTTAACCGGACGTGGCTGGTGCATAAACGAGAAGTTAGTGTAAGCCTGAAATTGATATGGCTTGATCAGAAGTTGCTATATTTATTAGAAAACTATTTACAGAACAACCTCAGAATTGAGATTTTTACAGAAAAACTTTTATAAAAGTTGCTATATTTACGAGTACAGACATTGACATATTTTCCTCTGATGATACTCATACTCATAAAAAGTACATTATCTGTACCGGATACACGTTACAGCCGAGTACTCGTTCAACCCTAGTTAGTGGTCAGGTTAGTGGATGGGGGTATTGATTTTTCATGCAGGCAACTGTAGTTCATTTTCAGTCTCAATTAATGTTCACTTTTACTAGAAATGTAACCACAATCTTACTCTAAGCTTAACCTAATGCTTTAGTTGCCTTTACCATAGTTTATTTGCCAAAACCACTATTTTTCACCAACAGTACCATAGCCATGCGCAGACGGAAAGGAATAATTATTAAATCATTGGTTGTGAATGTTAAAAACCATCATTAAACGTAAAAACAAGGTTTAGCAAAATCATCTAATGTCAATGAACTTGTCTGGCATTAGGGTTGATTAGGGCATTCTTCTTTCATATATTATATCCACAATGATATATAATCACTATGGTAAATAATTTAAGGATGCAATGTAACAACCTTAAAGGCCCCCGAAAGCCTATTTTCTCAATCAGCTTCTCACTCTGAGCGATGGGGTCCTACAGGACAACAAAGTTATCTGCAAAAGTTAAAACTGTTTTGGTCATTTCATGAGAAATTTCTGTTTGATTTTCCCACTGGTTTGAAGTGGAAAACGCTAATGCCACATATTTCCTTACATCAATCAAAATGTAGCAATATGTGAATCAAAATCAAATAACAGTTGTGTGGTTGTTTGCTTCTGTTGCCTGGCCACCGTCAAATCAAATCTGTTCAAACCACCCACACACAGTCCTGATGAAGCAGATTAGCTGAATCTTTGAGCATTAAACTCTCAATAAATAATACTTAAAGAAGCTTTTTTTCCAAAGTCTGATTGTTGCTTATATAAGCACGAATACGTGATGAGAAAAACTCTTTAATTAAGAGTCTATAGATTATGTATTTAACCAGTTTGATCCCAGCATCTGAACACTTGGTTGCCATGGTTTTATCTGACCTGCCCTCCATATCTACATCTAATTGTTCAGTATATTCTGTTTTTCTCTGCAATTCTCTGTAGACCTGCCATTCCTCACCTGTCCACCAGTCCCTCTCAGTGTGCTCAGCTCATTAAATGACTCTCCTCCTGCCTGAACACCTGCCTCTCATTCCCTCATTAGCCCCAGTCCACAGCCACCTTAGCATACCCTTTTGCCAGATGATCTTTGTTGCATGGTGCAAGGTGATTCAGCCTTTTCTCTCTCTCTCTCTCTCTCTCTGTTTTTCTGTCAGTTTTTGACGCCTGCATCACACCACTACATCCATTTGCTAGGTACTGCACACTTTAAGCCTGAACAAACACTAAGTAAAGACAGTTCTCTCCTTATCTGCCTTTGTGTAAGATTCATGAAGAGTTGAATTATTTTTATTTAAAAGAGACATACCTGCAAAATAAGCTATGCTGTGCTCTAATGAAGTCAGTAATGCCAATAAAAAACAAAACCTGAGTTGAAACAAGAACTCACGTCCAGCTCCACATGTCCTCTTTTCCCTCTGCAGAAAAAAAAACTATCAAATATGTGGGGTCATGACAGCTGCTCAGGCATTCATCCAGTATCCTGAAGCCCTGTCACCACTCTAAGTGACTTTTGAGCCCAGGCCAGAAACATTCACCAGTCTGGAGACAAGCAACCCACCGGTGCTCATTATGTTGAGATACTGTGTGCTTGGGTGGCCATTTCAGTCCTCCAGCTCCCATGGTCTGGGTGTGCTCAGGTCATGACTGTGCATTAGCTGGTGCTGCTGTCCTGAAAGCTATAACTCCACTACAGTCATCAGCATCAACATACTGTCCGCACAAATCTGTCAGACCCTTATTGACCAGTCGGCTTGAAAGCGACCAGCATTTCTTCACTTAATTGCTCCATCAAGCAAAGCATGTAAAGGCAAACTGACACAGAGAGTGGCGCATCTCCGAGATTGTGAAACAATAATGAAAGGCTTGAAAACAAGGTCTGAAAGGTTTGGAGAATTCTAGAAGGCTGAATTATATTTTCACTAAGTTTTATTTCTGCGCTGACATCCTAGGATGAAATCCAGCTTTAAGCAAGTGATGGTATATAGCAATAGAACCCAAGAGGCAGTTCACTGCAAGCTGATGGGCATGCCGGCAATGCAGTTGGTATGAGGTACAGCTGAGCAGTGTCAGCAGCACTGAAGTGCCCATAATCACAGCAAAGAAAATCCTCAAGTGCATTGCTGCTTTCATATAAAAGCTATAAATAAATGTGGCCTGACTGGAAAGTCTTAATATACAGTCATAAGAATGAATGACTAATGAGAAACTGATACAGATTGTAACCTAGCTCACCAGTTAGCATTACAACTTATAAAGCACGAATAGGTATTCTTAAGTGGAGTGTCAACACTGTTGTAGCTAGAGCCTGACTGGAATATCAGCAGATCAAATATCGCTGGCTAATATTCTAGTTACTTTTACTGTAATTTTTCATCACATTTTGGCAGATTGAAATGACAATATCAACAAACTGTTTATTGTCATTACAGGCGAATGGTGCATTGCTTTAAATGTTGCCCCTGCAAGGAATTGTGGGACAGCATTATTTCCTTTCTTTTCGTAACGGATGGCCCAGCGTTTCGTATGCTAATGCCGATAAGAAAGGAAGCACCTTTCCTTTTACATTTAGAGAATTCGAACAGTTCTTATCATGGCTGCCACTAAGATACTTCCAAGTCATTTTACTGAGTTAGAAATCTTCCTAAGGAAAAATAAACTATTCGACTTTAACCCTGGTCTTTGAGGAACCGCCTAAAAGAATCCAAACCAGCAAGGAGAGTTCTACTGGGAGAACGAATCCTTCAAATGAAAACTTCATGTTGTCACAACATCTGTCTCAGTCCCATATTTGCTCATTCTTCACTATTATTTTATACTGTAATGTTAACCTCAACCTAACCCACTTTGTACATTGCACTTATTTAATTTTAAATGTATACTTATACCCACAGCCCTGCCACGAGTTGGCCACTGTCCAGGGTACCCTGCCTAAGGCCCAAAGTCACTGGGATAGGCTCCAGTCACCCGCGACCCCCAACGGGAACAAGCAGTAGAAAATGACAGACTGACTGACTTATACCCACTTTGTAGTTACCTGTATTATATTATTGCTTTTTACTTAGTACTTCCATTCTTGCGTGCACTGACGTAATAGTGAGCTGCTGTTACAAAGAGTTTCCCCTAAGGGATTAATAAAGTATTTCTGATTCTGATTCCTCTCTGACCCTCCATTTCGTCACCTTCCTCTTCGCCTATGCCGATGCGTTTCATTGCCATTCTCCTTCCATCCACCAGATGCCCCCATGACTTTTCTCCCTTCATTCCAGATCCTGCCACTCCCACCTCCCGTGCAATCACCTCATTCCCCTCACCTGAGCTTTCTCGCCCATCTTCCCACCTGCACCTCATTCTCTCATCAGCCACTCATATATATACTGGCCCAGGTGCCGGTGGCCATGTGCTTTGTACCTTTGAGTTTTCAAACCACCTGAACCTGAAACTTTACCTGCTTGCGTACTGTGTACCTGCATACGTGTATCTGAAACTGTTTTTCTGTAAGCCTTTATGCAATTCCACAGTTGAAATAAATCATTGAACTGTTCCTGCTCTGTTGTCTTTATCTGCATTTGGGTCCTATCCCTGTCCTGTGGATTAATCGCACTGTGACACATGCTCTGCCTGAACTAATACTATGCTTCTTCTTTTTTAAGCCTTATTGTTCTTTATTAAACTTTAATGTTTTTGTTTAGCTATTATTCTTTCACTTTTCAAGTTTATTAATCAACTATAAAATAACTTGAGGATATTTCTTTGTTACAACTGGTCCATAGCCAAATATGCCAAAAATGTTTATGAAAAGAGACTGTGTGTGTGGGGGGGTTGATACTGTGACATTGTCTTTTGTCATTAACAGATGTTCTAGATCAACCTTATCAGCTAAATGTAACATACTGTATGGAAAAGCTCTAATCTCCCAAGATCTTAATCCAATTTATTTGTGTTCAAAACACAGTTGAAAGGAAGTTGAATATGCATAATATGTGCTTAGTTGAAGATAACAGCTTAATCAGTATAGCATGTTACTGCCACAGCTGTCATGGGGCATCGTTTGCGATAGTGAATGATAATGCAATATTAAAAAATTAAACTGGTTACTTGATGTAATCCTTACAATGATTAACACTATCTTTAGATTTTACATACAACTTCTTCTAGTACTTTAGGGGGCTTTCAGGAGAGAATTTGGGAGTAATTTATTTTTGATCAATCGGAGGAATGCATAATGTTTTGTAATGTTTTTACATTGTCCCATGTCATACATATATCGCCGATTAGCTATAGTTGTTTGTAGGACAAGCATAAGTGCTGAAATGAACCAATGTATCTGTTAAGATTAATTAATTTCGATATTGCCAAGAACCCCGCACCACTCCCCAACCACAAGCCTAACAATACCTTCTCATCAAATATTAAAGTTAACCTACAGCCGTATGTTAGCATGCATAATTATTCATTTGAGAACCCACAGCCTTTCTTTAAGGAGCACAAGGCCTGCGCTAGCGGGGGTTAGACCTCCAACCATGCAGATAGGGAAAGAGGGCGAGTATCCTTGCTTCTTTCCAAGGCCTTGCTTAGTTAATTCACAGGCAGCTGAGAGCTCCTCTTTTGTCCAGTGTTTGTGCCCCCTTTCTCTCCATTCCTTTCATGTGCTCATTTGTTGATTCCTATCAAGGACAAGATAAAGTGGTAGAAGACCCCCCCCCCTCACTGGCAACATATTCTTTGTGCAGAGCTTGTCTCACTGTTTTTTTGTCTATATAGCAAGCCTGCAATCTGATACAAAGAAAAGCATTGGTTCTTTACTAGGCAACAAAGGGAAATGTGTCCAGAATACCACAGGTTATTTTTTTCATCCCAATACCCTTTTCAGTTAGATATAAATAGATCTCTATATACCAATAGATGTCTATATATTCTTTTGCACTAAGATATATGTAATGCATAAGGTATGCCTGCAAAAGAGATGTAATATTTATTGAGTCTTCATGGAACACTACTTTTTGCATGTAAAAAAAAAGGGGGAGCAATTGCTTGCAATACCCTTGCCTATTGTTGTCTTCAAATACGTGGGACTCATTTTTAAAGTCGATGGCAGGAAATAGTCTTATTAACATCCCATGTGGGAATGACAATTCTATGTGTGATGTTAAAGCCGTGTTGATGTGCATCAATTGCCGACTCTCCCTCTATTTTAAAACTAGGAACCAGAGAGTCGGGTTTTGCATAATTGCTTGAAAGCAGAGTTACTAGACTGTTATTTTCAAGTAGACACTGACTATATTACTTTGCCCTCTGTCTGTTTTCAGGTCAATGCAGTAACATGGGAGGCAACAAAGCCAAGAAGCAAGAGAAGACATTTGAGACAGCCTGTGCTTGAGTTACTTCACGTAGCGAGGCATCCAGAGGCACCAGGTTGATTGGCGTTGTTTGTTTTTGCGCTGGCTTTGACTGAGACCCTGGTGTGTTCTGCCAGCCAGCTGTGCAGCCACAACCGCCGCCTCGGTAAAATATGCAATCATCAGCCAGATCTCTGCCCCCCTGAGCCCTCATTTAATGGTAGCCTTTTAATGAGGAACAAGCCAAATGACTTACAACTGCTGCGTCCTTGCCGCTAACCTTTATGCAGAATAGATGCACTCCTGACATATAGTGCAACTGGGGGACGCAGAGACACAATTCATTCTGGAAGGTGTAATCCCTTTTGAGGAGTGTTAAAACACCGAAGGGGTTTGGTCTCACATGGACAGAAGGCATAGCAGGTGGAGAAAGCAAACCTTTTGACCAGTCAGCACCCCTGTCGCCCTCCCTTCATCCCTCTTATCCTTTTATCCTTTTTCTCCTCTACATTTCTCCATCTCTTCTCCCTCATATATAGCTGTAAAAATCTCATTTGGAATACATTAAAATTTCTGCAGATAAGCTTGAACACTCGACACATTAAGTGAAAAGGACAGATTGCCACCTATTGGTAATAATAAACGGTCAATGGTGGCAAAACAGTAAACGTAAAGGTGGCATCATTCATTACAAACTAGAGATAGATCATTTCAAGGCATCTGTGTGTGTACGTGTGCATAGATTTAAGTAACAGCACATTTGTTTCATGCTACTTGCTGGTTCGGTTTCACATTCTCATTTAGCAACCTCAGCTGAGACCGTCAAAACAAAAATTAGCATAACAAATAATTTCTCTCCAAATTGATCATTTTGTTTGCAAGCAAAGCAGACAGTCACCATTGCTCACAACTCGCTGAAATGTCATTACATTTCTATATTAGGATCCTCCCCTACTGCAACAGCTCTATCTTCTCTTACACTTTCAGAAAGTATAGAAATTAAAAACTTAACAACTATCCATTTAGCCGTCCCATTTCTCATGGGGCCCTTGAACTAATCTGAAGTCTGGGTGGATTTTTCTACCCTGGAGGAGTGTGTCATTGGACTCTCATTTGAATAATATTACAGTGGATAAAGAAGTGTCATTATGAGCAAAGAGAGCCTTAATAGCACACCACAATCAAATCACAACATTGCAGGAGACCACAGTTGGCACGGCGGCGCCTGGACTCATTTAGCAGGCCTTTTAACTCGGCTCCTCTCCAACTTGCCCACTGTAACCTGCTAAGCTGGTCCGTCCTGCAAATCCTTAGTTGTGTTTTGCTATTTTGTCAGTTCAGTTGAACTCAAAACACAATGTCACCTAGTTCCCCTAGTTCTTGTTACACTTTAAATCCTGTTTCATGAAGTAATTTACTAGAAACAGACAGGGCATGTAGCTACCACAGCTCTTACTGTATATGTGACATTACAATTCATTCTTTACCTTGTTATTGTGCACAAAATATGTCAAAGTGTGGCATATGACGTCATTTGATTTCAGACATGGAAGAATAATCCAGGACTGAACTGAAAATGTAACTAATTGAAGCAGACATATATGAAACATATGTGAAATGTTTTAGTTTTTGCTTAATATAGCATACATTTAAATATCAAGGCATTTCAAAGTGCTTTCCATAAAAGCTTAAAAGGGCATTAAAACAAGATTTAAAACAAAAGACAAGACAATTACGCAATACGAATAAACTTGCCTGGCCTTTTTACTGTTAGTTTGAATGAGCTCCATCTTAAAATGTTGCTTAGATGTTAATGCATCAGTAATAGTAATCCGGTAAAATAATATGTATAGTAAACATTTGACAGGGGCCATTCTGCACCGTAAAAACTGATTTGTTTTGCTGCTAATTGCTTTTCTTGTAATTTAGTACTTTTACATGGTATTGAAAAAACAATTTCACCACAAGGTCCATTTGGTAGCTGCTGTTCTATTTTGTTTTTTTAATAATTTTAAATAGATGTGAAGATAAGATCATGCGATATGATTGAAAGCTGCAGAACAGCTATTAAAGGGATCTTGTGGTGAGATTGTTTTCTCAAATGGTGTTTCCAAGGTCAAGATTGACCTTTGAAAGTCAGCTTTTAAGTCAAAGTGGACAAAGAGTCCTTAAAGTGCTCAGGAAACAAGGACATTTCAATTTGCAATTCTTCTTTCTCAGTTGCTGCTTCCAAGATAAAGAATGAACTTAGTACCTCAGGTTTAACGTTGTGGTTTTTGTGGTAGAGCAGTTGATCAGTGATGGTAGTATTGGAGGTTTGATTCCCAGCTTCTCTTGGCTACCAGTCAAAGTGATTTGAGCAAGGCACAACACATGAAATTGCTTCAAATTATGTGTAGGGGATAATTCTAAGTTGCTTTGGACAAAGCCATTTGGCAAATAAATGTAATTTAATGTTATGTAATGCTTTTTAATTTTTACTTAAGTAAAGGATTTGAGTACCAATAGATTAATACAGAAAATGCATCAGCTGCCCTCTACTAAATATCCTAGCGTCTGATTTGAAGTTAAATTGCTGTAAAACGATCCCCTGACTGCTGTCACACTTTCAGAAATATAGTCCAGACAAAAGAGAGACTGAAAGCAAGACAGAGGTAGAGAGAGAAAATGTCAAGGATACGTGCAGCACACACTCCAAACAATCAAGCCACAAGAGGCAATATGCAGGGCAGATTGAGGCACCAGTTTGAAACCGCATTAACAGCTAGAGCCTCTCATGTTCCCAAAGAACATCACAGACTGTGGAAGATGTACAGCTTTTTGTGCATGCGTATGTGCAAGAGACACAAAACAGAAGTTAGAAAACAAGGAAAAGAGCAGAAGAGGCCTCAATTGACACTCTGGTGACCATATTGGAGGTTCCTTCGCACTAAACTAGAAATGGATGTCCAAATTAAATTAAATAGACAACTTTATGTTGGGATTTGAGCTGAAAATCTGATTAAGAGCTCCTTGTAAGTTATCTACTATCAAGTCAGCTAATATCTTATTTGGATTTTGTTACCTTTGGATAGAGCCAGGCTAGCTGTTTTCCTCTGCCTACAATCTTTATGCTAAGCTAAGCTACACTAACTGCCTCCTGGCTCGAGCTTCATATTTAGCATATATAACAGTGGTATTGATTTTTCCATCTAGCTCTCAGCAAGAAAGCAAATAAGAATGCCTCCCAAATGGTCAGTGTCCCTTTTTAAAAACTCAATTATACCACTATAAATTGAACACAGCCTACTTTCTGTTTAATTCTTATTGTAAGCGCAATAATACTTCACAGTGGATCATCATTAGCCTCCACCTCAACCATTATCTTCATATATCAGCATTGTTGTGTATCTCTGCTTACGTAATGTAATGTAATGTTATCTTCAGCAGATGGTAATAGTACTGGATGTTATCAGTTAATGTGCTAAATTAGTCTACAATTGTGTTAACTGGTTAACAGTTTGTTCGGATTAACTAAAACTAAACAAGACAGCTAAATGCACCTGTAACGTCCATTTAGAAACAAATCTACGATCAGACTGTTTCTCTGTCATACTGTCTCTCTTTTTCCAAACTAGTTTTGAGGTCAGTCCATTAATTTAGTCCAGACTAAAATATCTCAAGAACTATTGAACGGATTGCCATGAACGTTTGTATGAACAATAATTGTTCCCAGAGGACAAATTGTACTTTGGTTGACTTTGGTGATCCCCTGAGTTGTCCTTTATCAGGTTATTGTTTTTGGTATTTAGTGGAATGTCTTGCCAACGTTACTAGATGGATTCCCATTACATTTTGTATAGGCTTGTATAGGCTTAGATCAATGGTGCCCAGTCATGTTCCCGACTTGGGTGTTTAGTCCTAATTATCTAATAAAGTAAGATGATGAACATGGCAAACCAGCTTGAGCATGTTAGCATGCTGATGCTAGCATTCAAGTTTTAGTCTTCTGATATTTTTGCCATTATTTCTACAGAACTACTATGGTTGATCGCACAAGCTGTGGTTGCTAGGAAACCTGTAAAACCAGCATAACTATTATGAGAGGGGGAGGGCGTGAGAGGTTGGGGGGCTGAATGCAACCCATCCTTCATTAATGTCTCTCGCATGCTCGCTCACGAGACGCACGTCTCTTTGGTATTTAATAGTAAATAGAGAAGAAAAAAAAGCATGCGGGCTGGCCTGAGGGAAATTGGTGTCACTCCTTCAAATTAGCCGGTGCTTTGTGAATCTGAATAGAATACTTTGTGGTTGATTGACTTCTGCCAGCAGGTTTGTTCCTTGCATAATTTCCTCCCATCTTAGGACACTACGCTGGAGTCATTTGACATTTCTGGGTCACTTCTGGCTGCTGAGGCATTTTGTAGGGTTCAGTGATAAATTGATACATGAAGACGGCATGTTTCTATGCGCAACATAATAGCACCATAGTACCCTGGCTGGAATGAGGGAGCAATGTTTTGAATTTGGCGTCACATTGTTGAGGTAATATGACGATGCCCCAGGGCAGTGTCACCTCTCTCTTTCTCTTTCATTGTCTCCCTGTCTTTGTCTCATTTTTTTTTTCTCTTCTCCTAAAATACACACAGAGACACCACTAACACCAAACACAACAGTCAAGCCTGTATCATCTTTGCTTTATTAAAAATGCAGCCAGGACTTCATCTCGTAGCCTTCCTACCAGTCAAGGATATCCACTGCGAATACCATTCATGGACAGAGACACCACACAGATACACAAACATAACATCCTGTTATGCACAAATTGTAAGGGTTTATGGTAAAATACTCTCAGTATCACAGATATTTGCGGGGAACTAGGGGTGCGGTGTGGATGGATGAGATGCGGTAGATGAGAAAGGCAGAGCTAGTGGTTGTAGAGAGAAGAGGAAAGGGCAATCTGTCTTCAAATTGCTGTTTCTTTCTACACAGCGGCAGGTAATCAAATTGCCATTGAAATGTTTCAGTAAAAGTACAGTAAAAGCCTTTTTTCTGAGGGTCAGAACTGATGTAACACCGAGACCTTTACTCAGCGACCTGCTGTATATACAGTATAAAATAATATCAGTGTTGTGTGAGTTGACTCTATAGTATGTCGTGTTGTAAGGCTGGACTCCTCAATAGAGAAAACTTCAAAGCAGCACATTACCTTTTCAGACAAACTGGGCCAGCAGTAGCCCAAAGGTTAGATAGACAAAGTGTGTTTGTGACCACAAGACTGTCATTTCAATTCCCAAGACTGGCTGGGAAAAGGGCCAGTTGAACAAGGCATTTAATTATATCATTGTATTGAGCTGTTTACTGAAAATAAATAAATATATATATGTCCACAATGAGCTTTGAAATTTTTCACCTATTCTTGTGTTATACAAACACAAATACAAACTTAAAAGTGTGATCTCATGGAACTGTTATGAAATTAATATTTAGAACCACAGACTACACATACTTGTCAACATGGATTGAGTTGCCAACAGAAAAGTTGGTTTGGTTTGCCATCCCTGGTTTGCCAGTAAAATATAGAAGATGAAAATGCTGACGTACTGCATTCAACCTTTAATGTCATACTGAAGGATATGTCATTGTCGTCACCATTTTAACCCTATCCTGTTTTGATTCATACACACAAAGTGCTGACGAAGGTAGACATTCAGGTTTATGCTTGACTAACAGCTGCTTCACAATAAAGGCCTTTGAAACATTGTGCGTGAGGCAGAGATGATCTGACTATGAAAACACAGGCTCTACAAATATAAACCATAGTATTTCAAAGAAATTACTGTAAACATATGTGACCAGTCACGGAAAGTAATTAAAACCTGCAAGCAAATTGTAATGTTGGTTCTTTCAGTATTTCTTCTATTTATGGAGCTTTTCCATTACTAGTACCAGCTCGACTCAACTCGACTCGACTCGGCTCGGCTCGCTTTTCGCTCCGTTTTCCATTGCAGACAGTACCTCCACAATAGTACCTGGTCGTCATAGCGACGCCGCAGGAAACTGCACTATGTAAATAAAAAGGGTGATCTGTCAATACGGATGCTAATAGAAGTGTAAAGAATGAACACACAACGCAATATTCCTTCCATGGTATATATTTGCAGGAGCCTGGCGTCAGGTCATAAAGTTGATTCGGCTCACCTGATTATCTGGTAAACTATTTATTTAAAGGTCCAGTGTGTAACATTTACGAGGAGCTATTGGCAGAAATGGAATATAATATTCACAAGTATGTTTTCATTAGTGTATAATCACCTGAAAATAAGTACGGCTTGGTTTTCATGACCTTAGATACAGCCATTTTTATCTACAGAAGGAGCGGGTCCCCCTCCGTGGAGGTCGCCATGTTGCACAGCCATGCACAGTAACCCAGAACGAACAAACCAAACACTGGCTCTAGATAGGGCCGTTCACGTATTTCGCGAGCAGTTCACAGCCGCCGTAGTTTCTCCTATGTGCTTGGAAAGGGAGCGTGAGGCGAGCGATATTCGAATGGTTGCAAACTGCAATTTCACCGCTCGATGCCACTAAATTTAAGCTGGAAACAGTCAGCCAGTCTCCATTCCTCTCTGTTTGGTTGGTTAGGTTTGTCTGTTTTTTCACGACAAAACTGTTGTTGCATAGAGCCATCCTGACCTTGTTTTACTTTAACATCATTTGTATTTCTATTTCTATTTCAGTCAGACAAAGAAGAACCTTTTTACGGTTGCTACAACTTGTGTGCGGTCTTGATACAAAGCCGCCCGTTTTCACACCTAAGAACGCCTGTTTTGTATTTCAGAGTTTTGAAGGTTACAAAATGTTCAAAAAAATCCCTAGTCTGGTCTCACATGCTGAACAATGCTTACTTTCAAGCAAGCAATGCCAAGGCCAGGTGGTTTGTTAAATTTCATGATACACAATCCGAATTTTCCATGCTTGTTAAACTACATAAACATTCAAATAAACAAACAATAATTATTTTTTGTCTTCCCAGAAAGCATTTTAAACATCGACATCTCTTCCCGTGAGATTCTTTCCATAAATTGGTGTGCTTTGATAGAAAAAGGCCAAAGTTAGACAGGTGATGTGTGTTGCACCGTTGCTACAGGTAGTTGGGATACGTTTTTATTCTAATTTCATAGTTTGAATAATGCTAAGCATTTCCCTAAATATAATTGGTATACTAGAGATTTCAGTGCTTATCAAAATTTGAGGACAACTCCATCACTTAATAATCCCTTAATGGGGTATAAACATTTCTGGCACCATCAGTCCATGCATGATTTTATTCATTTATTTCACACCATCTGGCTACTATTTATCTGGACAATGTGAGGCAGCCATCAACAGAATTTTATATTAAAACATTAATATGTGTAAATTACTTTAATTTACATGAGCACATCTCACCCACAGTGAAACGTAATATCTGTGTTGGAGTGTGAATGATCAGCATTTTAATTTGATGGCTTTTGAAAGTCTGGAACTTAAAATCATCAGAATATTAACTTCATGAAAAGAACTCAATTTTAGTGATTGTGACTCAAGCAAACTTGCTTATTCATATTCACATCTTCAGATTAGTGAGTATTATTGCACAGATGCATTATATTTCCCCTGTTCCCCCGTTTCCTCTTGGGAGCCAGTTTTCTGCGTTTCTTCAAAATATTATTTTAAGTTTCATTTATTTCCACTTCCCTCTCACATCACGAAACCAAGTGAAGATAAACAAGCTAAGTTAAAGTGGGAATAATGCACTGCTCTCACATGTATGTACGTGCTTGTATCAGTGTGGTACATCAACAGGGGTTTACAGAATGGGTTGTAGTCTTTGTTAATATATAGTACTATGAAACTCTGAATAAAAGGTATGGAGTGCTTTTGGTTCAGACTACCCTGCTATCTGATATAAAAACTACTACATTTTTAGAATAGTGTAACCATCACCTGCTACTGGAAATCCATCAACAGGTGAGTATGAAACATTTTTATAGTTCTGTCAAGCCTACTTGGCATGATGGCGTGACAAGGTCTGAAGTGTAAGATAAGACCGTTGATGATATGGCTGCTGAACAGCAACCTTTTCACTGCAACATGCCAATAAGTTAACTTTATTATTCATAGCTAATAATAATAACTAGTAAATTATTATTTTCATAATTGTGTCGAATATTGCTTCTTGTTCATTTTGCAGGTTTGATTGCATGGCAACATAGCTAATGCAGTGCTGTTCTTTAAAAAAAAAAAAGATAGCACAAATGTATCTAAGCAACTTTGGAAAGTGGTCAACAATATGTATTAACATGATGAATTGAAATGTTTTCATCCATTACATTCTCGTCCATTTCTGGCCTTTTCTTGCAGTACATTTACTGTATTTCACTGGTCCCTTATTTCCTAGTAATTCCCTAAAAAAGCACAATGTACTTTGGTATCAATTATAGGGAAAATAGAGAAAGTTACGTATGTTGTGTGTATAATATTAGTATTGTATATTATATCTTCCTATATGCAGCATAGCAGTCTCTATACATATCCTTATATATACATATATTATTTAAATAATACTTACGCTGTGAAATAATGTTATGTGCAATTAACTTTATATACACTGCAACTACCTCCTGCTGTGTTATAAAATCTGTGTGTAGTTCATCCATCTCTCAAGGCAATACATACTGTATATATAGTAGTATAATGATACACACGGAGCCAAGAGCTATCTACAACAGTTGGTCCCGTTATGTAGCCTCTTTTGTTACTATAAACCTTCAAACATGCACCAAGGTCAATGTTCAAAGGTCAGTATCTCAAAGCAGGAGCCATGAAAAATCTTCATACTGACATATCTTACTTTCCAGGTTGCAACCTTTTCAAAGATGTATCTGGTTTAGCTTCAATATATTAAATACATTTTTTTTGGTTAGTTTTTTTCTTTTTTAGTGGAACCTTCAAAGATTATTGTACAATACTGCTGACAATCTAGACCATTAATACAGGCTTGGAGGAAGATCTGAAGCGCTTGGGTTATATCTGAAAACTTGGCAGTCACATGGAAGCAGGCCAATAGAAAAGAATAGGAGAAAAAAACTTTTTTCTTTTCAGAATTGAAAGAGATATCATTCAAAGTTATGGCTGTTTAACCTATTGTATTGTTGAATTATCAAGGACACAGTTGTGTTTTAGCTTTGAGGAATGTTGAGGATATCGTTGAAAGAAAACCTTAAAATGGGAATAAACAGTGAGAAAAATACTTCCTCGTCTTATAGCACCACGAACAGGTCAATATTGGAGTGAATGGAAGGCCACAACAGTTGCTCTGAGCATATAATATTTTTACATTGGAGTTAATTGAAAGCCCGGTGTGTTTTCATAGAGATGCTGAAGCGTATACCTTGTGCATCTGTATGAGACGCCAAGGTGTGTGACAATAAGAGCGGGTTATTTTTTCTGAAGCTCAACCATTTCCTTTGTGAGCAATGTGCAGGTTAGTTAACTGCATTTTCAGAGTAGCTTGGGTTGTGTAACTGTGTGTGTGTGTGTGTGTGTGTGTGTGTGTGTGTGTGTACCTTACGCCCAAAGGCTGCTGAAACTACTACGTGTTCCTTTTGACTGCTGTGTGGATGGAGGAGTACTATCTAAGCACCACAAAGTGGGTTGAATTGAGATATTAAAAGAGCTCCAGCCCTCAGGAGGTACAAGTTCAAACAGGAAGCTGGGCCACGCTGGACCCATGTCTAATACAGTGGTAAAATAAAACAGCTGACGAGCGTCATTTCAAATCTACCTCCTCGATTGCGTCTTTATCAGGTGAATCGACTGGAGAAGCACTGCTTCTACTTCACACAAAAGTGGCGATGGCCTCTTAGTACTTGTTAAGAATTATTGCAACTTGTTCAGCTCTACATCTGTCAGATCTATAAATAGTATCTCTTGACAAATTGAGGTTGCGCTTATCAGAAAATTGAGATTTCACAGCTTTGAGGGCAAGATGTGAAGTGACGCATCAAAGGGCTTTTGGGCTGGGTTGAGCTGGGCGGGGGGCTGATGGCAAAAGCGGAAGCACGTCTCGCTCAGAAAAAGGAGAGCCAGATGAATATGAAGCTGGGGATGCAATGCTCACCATCAGCTGGTCACATGATGATGACAGAAGAAATGTGAGAAGTTGTCAAGACGGTGTGGCATGAGAGCGAAAGATTCATTTTAGTGCATAAATTAAAATACATTAGTGTTACCAGATGGAATCCAAGTCAGATATTGTACCATTGCAGTAAATATAAATATAAATTTTACATAGCAGGATTACTAAATTAGCTCGGAGAGAGGAAATCCCAAAAACACTTACTTATTTTTACCTATGAGTTGCAGGTTTTACTCGGCACATTTAAGAAGATAACTAATCCTGCTTCATGAGGCAAGCCTCTGTTAACCCCTGACTGGTGACATCTGTCAACACCCAGGTAGGTTGTGGTGACAATTCTGTTCTCAGCACTCTTGAGACTGTTGCAAGGTTGCAAATAAGAACAGAACTCCCTAAATGTCAAGCCTCTGGCATAAGCTATACAATCTTCAGGCCTCCATGTGGCCCCTTACAGAAACATAGCCCTAACCTCTAACCCTTTACCCTCCATAAAAAAACTAAATTAGGGTATATAAGATTTAGACAAAATAACACAATTAGACCAAGATCAAATCAAAATGTTGACAAAATGTCAAATATATAATGATATACGCAAATTTTATCGCTCTGCCCCAGCCTGATGAACTCCGATGCATGATGCAATTATAGGGGCTTGATATATACAGCAGACTTGAGAGGATGGATCCCTCTCTCAGGGCTACTAATGGTACTGCTTGTGAATCTCCATTTACTGTAAGTCAGATTGAATGGGCAATGAGAGATATTGACTTTTAAGATGCCCTAAGTTGTAAAATGCAAAAAAAACAACCAGTGGTTTCTGTCAAGACATCTTGAAGACTGAGTGTTCTTTAACAAAAACCCAGAGTGATATAACTCAACAAGTCACCTAATTTACTAGTCAACAGCTAATTTCACTGAATACTGGGTGCAGTCATATAATTTTGTTTTAATGATTGCTATCTGTTTAAAACAAGACTAAGAGTCTACAGCCATGTTAGGAGGTCTGTAGACACTACCTACACATAGCATTTTTCTCAGAGCACCGCTGACAGTGGCCTATAGCCATCCCTAGCATGGCTAACAATACTACTAGACTCTGGTATATTTTGTCTGGGAGAGTCATGCATGCATAGAACAACGCGTCCACAGAAGTCTTTTGTAATATGCATAATACCTGTTATCTTCTGCTCCCTTCGACTTAGACAGATAAGAGATGGAAGTGTATACCTGTGTCAACAGAGGTTCACTATATCTCTGCTCTGCTCTATTCACAGTGGCCAGTGGCTATAGCGTCTGTACTGATAGTGGAGCAATCTTCAGCCTTCATCTCTCTCCGACCCTATTGGCCAACCCACCAACTGTATTAAAAACTGCTCAAGCAAAATATAAACCAAGGAAGCAGTTGTCAGTAGCCTTAAGCATGTGAGATTTGCACCAGCATAGGCAGCACACATATCTGTAAAGTTTGTGTTCCACAGAGCAAAGATCAAAATGTTCTATGTCTTTTATGTGCTCTGCATTATGTATGAAGGAAGACAGGCTATACCATCCCTGATAACATGCATGCACAGAGATACTACAAGTGCTGTGTCATCTTGCTAATAATTTCAAATAAGCTTGGTTAGCTAACTAGCACTTTAATGAAATGAGATCCCTGTGGGTGGTGTACTCCTAACTACTAATGAGAACATACAGCTAAGGACAGGACACATTTTCTGTGGACTCTGATTACTTTACATGGGTTTGCAATCAAAGGCATGTACATGTAAGACGGTGCCACATGCTTGACTGCAGCTGTTTAATGTGCTCATAGTCATCTACGGTACTGTGTTAGGTACACATCCTCATTATAACACTCCACTAGATATTGGGCCATCTAAAAATACCTAAACTGGACACTTCTGCCAAACCTTGGATTACATTCACTGCCAATGTTTATTTTGTAGAATACCCCCGCATGGACTTTGTATAGTGTTATTATTATTATTTGTTTATTATAGGTCAGTAACTTGACTTAAGCCCTACAAGATCCAAAGTATGTAGTGTTAAAAGTGACTTCTATCTCCATAAAATACCAAACTAACTAAAATTACATCCACTTAAAATGCATTAATGCGTCACATGTTTTTTAAGATGTGGGTTTGTGCAGTAGGTCTTGTGTCTTGAAATACAGCCTTAAAATATAAGAAATAAATGCAAGGTATACAGACCATAATGAGAGTTGGCAGTTTGTGCTGTTGCAGCTAAAGAGGAAAATAACAAATATATACTGTACATACAGTATTTATTAAAGGCATATATTAGTATACTACTAGTGCACCAGTGTCCTCATGGTCTTTCTTTTACATCTTTATTAGTACTGTACATTATGCTTATGTGTGTCTATGTTTTTACCCCTTTTCTACTTTTTATTATTTGTCTTGCTTAAATTTTCACTGACTACTTCAGAGCTACTTCTGCAAGCTTTCAGCAAGAAACGCTCACGTTCCTCAGTGCAGTACTGCCTGACCTTACTATCTCTGGTGCCAATGAACATGTGAAACCAGGGGGCGAAAGAAAAGCTCAGTGAGGGAGGAACCTGCAGAAACTTTACCAAAATGAATCTGTAAAAATCACATCATTGTGACCTTTTCTTTAATTTTGCTTTTAAAATGAGCAAGCTAGTTCATGCCTGTGGGAACGGACTAGACCAGGTGAGTGTGTTACAAAAGAAATGTTCACATTTCTAATTTTCATCATCTGTAAACATGTGACTTTAGGCTGATTATTAGTTGTCACTTAAAAATGAAGGCAGGGATTTTGTCCCCATCAGACTCCAGTACAAATAATGACTTTTTGCCAGTGATTTGATTGGTTAGTAGTAGATGAGCGACAAGTGGATCACACAGTTTTGATCGTCTGAACTTTCAGTTTTAGTTGGATTTATCCTTATATAAGGATAGACTGGTACATATAACGATCTTTCCTTTCAACCTGCCGCACTGCTGTCACAGCACAATTTTCCAAATCAAGCTAATAAGGCACCTCGTGGATGAGGCCTACTGAATCTGAGTGTTGCTATAATTTGACAAATGTTTTGAGAATCCTTGCTTGGGCTGGAGGCAAAAGTGTGTCCCTGTCACAACGCAACAATTTTTGCACATTTTAGCTCGTTTTCATGTTTTTCCAGTCAGTAACCTCTCCTGTCATTTTGCAAACCTGCCATTCCCCACCTGCCCTGTAGTACCATCGTTGTACTCCCTCATTCCCTGCCACCTGATCCCCTCATTTACCAGCACACCTGTGCCCCATTCCCTCATTAGTTCCCCTGCATGTATACCAGGCCTATTTCCTCTGTCTTTTGCCAAATTGTATAATGTAATACACGGTCCGCCTGCATGCCCCTTGCCTGCTTTGTTTGCCCTTTGCTGACTGATTACCTGTTGCCAAACTCTGTTGCCTTGAACTTCTTACCAAGTAAACGATTGATTGCTTTCAACTGCTCTGCAGCTGAGTCCTACTTTTGAGTCCACATCTGTGTGTGCAGAACCATTACAGGTGCCACTCAGGATTAGATGATGTACCCAATAACACTGTAATGGTTTTGGGTTTCAGTTTGGTATTTTGTAGAGTGTCTCCTTCTCCTCATGTGTTTGGTTGTCTTTCTGCCCCGCAATAACCCCTGATTGCTCCACCACTCACACCTGGTTTCATTCTCCCTCAGCAGCCTGCAGTGTGCTGGTCCACTCCACACCTGTACCCCATTTCCCTCGTTAGTCTCAGTGTGTGTATATATATATATACCGGTTCACCTTCTTTGTTCAATGTTGGTTGGTCATTGTATTGGCATTGGTTCTGTCTGCCTTTTCAGTTTAAGTGTTTGATTTATGGCTGCTTGTTGCCTACCTGCCTACAACTTACCTGTGTTCCTGTCAGTCTGGAAATAAACATCTAACTCTTCATCCTCTGCTTAGCTGTCTGCATTTGGGTCCTTTCCCTCTCCCTATTTGCCATCACACACGACAAACACTGAGCACAGATCAAACATGAGAGCTCCAAGCATCAGACAGGCTGGCACATATGTACACAAGCATATACTTCGGTGTTGTATCCAGAGGTGGGT
The DNA here is from genome assembly GCA_011952105.1 of Coreoperca whiteheadi. Lineage (NCBI taxonomy): Eukaryota > Metazoa > Chordata > Actinopteri > Centrarchiformes > Sinipercidae > Coreoperca > Coreoperca whiteheadi. The sequence goes on along the minus strand of CM022489.1, from coordinate 4,364,331 downwards.
AGACTAGCCTTAAATTGTACTCAAGTAAGAGTAGCGTTACTTCAAAACAATTTTACTTAAGTAGAAGTAAAAAGTAGTCATTCAGAAAATTACTCAAATAAGTGTAAAAATGTATTCTGTGAAAAATCTTCTCAAGTACTGAGTAACTGTTTGATCGTAATATATATTTTTTAAGACTGGAATTCTGTAAACTAACAAGACTAAGACTAACATTCACCTTACCACAGCAAAAAATTAATTTAGCTAAAACTTACCACGTTTCCTTAGGTTTGACGTGGAGTTTTTGTATGCCAAAATGTCCGTTTGTTTTGGGAGATATAGAAGACACCGCATAATATAACAGTTGTTTTGCACACTGTTTAAACCAAACATGCTTTTTATTTGCGGCCAGGGTTGTTCATCATTTTCCGTTTAAACACTGGAGACAGTAAATTTTTCATGTACTTTCATTCCCTGTACTTTTCACACCCTTGGTGAAACAGGGTTACGTGATAATTATTGCTACATCTGATTGGTGAAACGGAGTCATGTGGTAGATGTACTGACGGCATCTCTCTAGAAAAATAAAGCACAGAATATGTAGTATAAATGTAAATAAAAATAAAATTTTAAAAAGTAACGAGTCGAGTGTAGCCCAGTGTAGCGAAGTAAGAGTTGTGTTTCTAGTTCACATATCTACTCAATAACAAGTAAAAAGTATGGTGCAGTAAAACTACTCTTTTTCAAAAGGTTACTCAAGTAAGTGTAACAGAGTAAACGGAACTCATTACTACCCACCTCCGGTCGGGTCGTTATCACTGGTCCCAGTCACTACCTAAAGGCAGTAATGTCGGGATCGGCTGCAATTCAGACATCAAAATGCATAGAGTCCCTAAATGATCAACATCATTGGAGGGGTAGATAATGTGCTGTGGAGTCATTGGTGCTCAGCAGCAATCAAAGAGACATGGACTCATGCCAGGTAGGCAGGCAGCTAATGCTGATCAGAATCTGCTTAGACCTTGTTATAATGGACAGATTAATAATTGCAGGATAAAATGGACTGCCACTACTCTATAAAAGAACTGAATATTAAAGCGCAGGTAGCAAACTATTCCCTCTCTCTACCCTTCTGCTCAACTCCAAACTAGTGTCTCCCTCGTAACTGGCTTCATTAGTAGCCGGTGAGAAGCAACATTAGTGCTGCCCCTTCCCTCTAACACTAATAAATGTTCACCACGTCTGGATTAACACTTCTCGCCCTGCCCTTCTCATCATCTTACAGTATTTTACATCGTTTTCTAAAGCCTCAAACAGGGTCACGCTGTCTGCTCCCCATGAATGGCCATTTCACGCCCACCTCACATTACCAGAAACAGTGGCGTTGCCGTAAACCTGCGACCGTATTCATCATAGTTATGATTCTGTGACAGGGTCGTCTCCCCTGCCTGGGATGCGAGGCTTGTAAAGGCTGCCTTGCTGCCAGCAGGCCTCCCGTTATGGAGCCTGTAATTGGCTGATTGGCGGTGAGGTGAATGTGCCACTGTCTTGTGAATGGATGACCAATAAGACTCGAGTGTGGTCCCTAGGGCAGGCAGGTACCCATTAAATGCTCCTTTCCAGCTCGACGCCTCATTGTCATTGTTATACACATCGAACCTTTACACACTATTATTTTTTTTCCCCTCCGAGGGCCTTTGCCTCTGCCATAGACTAGTAAACTATAACTTCTAAATTGTCTGTTGTTCAAAGAAAGTACATCCTGGCCCAGTTTTCTCTGCTGTGGGATGTTTGATGGCCTTTTCCTGCGAGTAGTTAGACAATGGTCCTCGAAATTGCCCGTGTCCTTAAAAAACGTCAGCGTCGAACGGCAGTAATTAAATTCCAGACTCTCGCCACAGTGGATAATTCACCTCACCAATCATTTTGTCCATGCACGTCACCTCTATACCGCACAGACTGTACTTGGCAGCAGACGTTTGGCTTTCTGAGGCACAATAGCTCAAAGACCATTAAACAGAATTGTATGTAATATTTACAAAGGCTGATATTTTCAATCAGTCTTTATACACCGCAAGAGCTTTCCCCTCCATTGCCATGCAGAATGTGGTGCAGAGGTAGAGGGTAAGGAGGGTAAATACTCTGTCTTCATGTCAAGATTATCTATGCACCTTTTAGGCAGTGCTGGAAGCTGCTTTTGTTTAATAAAGGGCTGATTAATGAACAGAGCAACAGAGGGAGATAGGAAGATAGAGACAGAGAGAAAATAAGAGAAACACTCCAGAGCCTGAGCCATCTCAACCCCCTGCATATGGATATGTGTAAGGTCCCTGTCTGCCTTTGTTTGAATTAAAGCCTGTTTTTCCCATCTGCATGTTTTTGTTTTTTTCCTGACAGGAAAAGGAACAGCTCAACATTGCATCATTCAGCCACACCTAGGGTGCCTTTTTTCTAAAAAGCATCAAAGGATCCTGGGGCTTTGAGGAGGGCTTTTTAATCAGGGGGAAATGTGAATGGTGGAGTTGTTGCTCTGTATAGGGCCAGTCATCTGTATCCATTCAATACATTTTAAACCCATCAGATCAGAGCCAAGTATTCACTGCAAGACAAAAGCCTATCTCTGACAACAACCAAACAAGTTTTCTGTAAGATTGCAAATGAATAACACATTATGAAACCAACATGTGAGAATTTGTCCAAGAATAACTACAACTGTGACTTTTTCAGCCCCTGTCTTCACAGCTTGTGTGCGCTGACCCAAAGTCAGGGAGCTTTATTAATCGAAACATCCTAATCAGATTTTGTTATTCATTCGCTGCGGTTTGAATCCCCAAATCCCCTTCCTTACATAACTGTAATGCATTTAGCATGTCTTTGTTACCGTGCCAATACACCTTTCACTGAACCAGAGTGGATATCTACTGCTGCAACTGGATAATTCAGTTGAATCTTGAAAATAGAAGAAATAGCCCCTTAAACATGACAGATAGCAGTGCCCAGCTTTCATCCATTTTGCAGTTTAACAGCCCATAATTTCACACACTGTATTCTGCTGCCAGCTAATTACCCTGTAATTATGACAATATGAGATCTGTGATTAAAATGCTTACCAACATATCATACACTGATGGCACTGTGAGTCCAGACCGTTTGGAAAGCTCACACTGGCAATGGAACAGTGTTCAGCAGATCAAACAAGAGAGCACAAAGAATATACATCTCCTTACATCTGTGATCTACATACAGGGAGTTGTATAGCATTTCCCTCACCAGAGAAAAGTCTTTGCGTCGTGTGTGTGTGTCCAGGTGAGAAGGAGGGGGAACCTCAAAGTTAAACAATTAAAGGCTGTCCATGTGGAGGCAGCCTCTAGAGACAGAGAGGTCGGGGCAAATTAGACAGCCTTATCACAGACTCCACGCGTGTGTGTGTGTGTGTGTGTGTCTGAGAAAGAGAGAGCAGTGCTTTACTGGTTGTCCTGGCAACCTCTTCCTTCTCTAGCCCGAGAGCCAGGAATCAATTATTCATTACATTGTGTTATTGCATATAATCTGACTCCTGTCTTCCTTTTGCATATTTAGGACGAAAGCATGGCTAAATGTCCATGAGTTGAAACCTGCATTGCTATGGAAACTCTTTTTCCGTGCTCGAGCTCACCAGGCATAATACTGAATGCAATAGTAAAAATGGACACATCGTGCTGGTCAATAAGGCTTTATGAAGTGCCTCTGACAGTTTATTAGATGAGTGGATAATTGGGTAATGGATCATTTATAAATGGGATATACAAATATGATATATTTGATGTCTGCATGTGTTGCCTTCTGACAAAGCCCATGCATGAGGAATGAAAGAGTGGGAGCAAAAACAGTCAGTCAGCGTGGGACTTTGTGGGGGTTTTTAGGGCAGGTATGAACATGTGTGCACACATACAGTACCTGTGCATTTGTGTATGTTTGTATGTCGTGACTGTGTTGTGTTCGTGTGTGTGAGTGCACACATCGCTCGGGCATACTTGACTTTTGCAGTGCACGTGGCCATGTGTTGGCACAAATGTGAAAATTGATGCCAGCGCTGATCAGAAACCAGGTTTGGTACGGACTACAGGGGACGGCAGATGCCTTCTCGCCCTTACCATCAGAACAACAAAATCATTCAACATAACACGTGAGCGCAAACAAGTAACTGTTTGATTGCTCAGAGAGCGAGCTCTGGTCCTCTCTTCATCAAACAGCTTGCAGCCCTGCGGTACCGTGACTGTCTTTGCTCCCCTTAAGAGTAATTTATTTATTTACAAAGAACGGCCATGGACCAAGTGTTTCTAACGGTCTGTTGTCTTCTCCTGTGCAGTTGAGATAAAGGGATAAGAAGCAGAGACTATCTTTCTCTCAAGTCAGCCTGCATGAAGATCCATTGACTGTTGGACAGCTATTATTTATGAGGGCTCCCGCATGCTTAAACTCGCTGGATGCAGCCTCTTAGTCTTGGTAGTCCAGCAGATTACTGAATCTTTTATACCTGTCTTGAGCAGGTGCAGTCACTTGTAAATTGTATCGGGAGCGCATAATCTTGATGAAAAGGTAGTCCTGGAATAAATAGATATCAACACAAGAGTTTGCAGTAAAGTTAAAACCCATGTAATTAGTGCACTAAAATGAAGCACTACACATCTGGAAAAATCTGTTTGTTTAAAAAAAAAACAATGACGCAAGGTCCATTTAGTGGCGACTTTGGAACGTTTGATCATATCGCATGATCTTTATCAGCATTTTTTTTCTTCTGAGCAGGTTATGGACTTCACGTCCAAAGCTGAGTTTCAAGGATCGCTCTTGACCTCGCAAACAGCAGTTGACAAAATAATCTCACCACAAGGTCCATTTAGTAGCTGTTCTGGCGTTATCGATCATATTGCATGATCTTTATCAGCAGAGGAGGATTTCGGTTTTTGGTTTTTTTGTCTAATTACAGGTACAGTGTCAACATTTGTTGTCATATTGTAGCTGATGAAAAAGCAGAAAGTACACACTGGAGTTTAGCTCTCGAACTTTATTATATTGAAAAGGCGTCTGTCTCACTGATGCTCTTGTGACTGAATGGGAGCAAATCCATGCAGCCAGGTTCCAAAATCTTGAGGAAGCCTTACCAGAAGAGTGAAGACTGTTATAGCATTAGATTAATGCCCATGGTTTTGGAAAGAGACAACAAGCACCTATGGATGTGAAGTGTGTATGCCCACATACTTACAGGATGGCTAACCTCCAGTACTGGGTGGTATTCTAAACAATACTGCATTATATTTGTAGCTCTGTACCTATATCATTTTATTAAATGACCATCATGTTTTTGTTGATATCAGTTCAAAACTCTTTCCAAAGCTCTTTATGATTGAATGGATAATTAATTTTGTTATCCCCATGAGGACATTTATTCACAGTGTAGGCACAAAAAGGAGCATAAATACATACATACGTTGGCCTGGCCAACACGTGAAAAATACTTATATCATGGGTACATCACAAAGAAGCAATGAATGATGCCAATAATAATTTTGCGATGCAACAGGAAACTTTAAGAAATCCTAGAATAGAACGTCCATAATACCTGGCCAGCCTCCTCAGCATTCAGCTTAATACACCAGACAGTGCGTTTTTAACTATTTATCCCTGGGGACATTCAGTCTGAACTCAAAGTAAAGCCAGGTTCTGTGACCCAGTGATCCTCCGGTAGTGAACAGGACCTGGGGGGAATCTGAGTGCTGCTCGACTTGCTGAGCTAAAACGCAGCCCGTGCGTGGCCAGTCAGGCTCGGGGTTGGTTCAAGGGAAGGTCACGTACATCTCAGAGAGCCTACAAGAGAACAACATTCGACCCGGGCCTGTTCCTGTTTGACCGGAGTAAACAACAGTAGATGAACATAAACAAGATGAATGTCAACATGATCCCAGCTGCCCGAGAGAGGTATGTCCACAGGTCAACCAAAATTAAACTAAACTAAACCAAACAGAAAATTTTAGATTTTATCTGCTGCTTCTCTTAATTTGTTCACCCACGCCTCCCAGCCGCTGCCTCGCCCCTGGCTTCCTCCTATTCGCTTGCTGGGTTTGCTGCCCACTGTGCCATCAGGATGTCGCTCATATAGAGAGACAGAGCAATTCCAGGGCGACTGGTGTGAAAATAGGGAGTTTAACCAGAGGGGGTTGGAGCAAATGGCTTGTTCTGTCCTGTCTCGTTTGCTCTGGCTGAAGCGGGCACTCGGCCACACTTGGCTTCTCTGGCCTGACCGATCACATAAATACACACACAAAGAGCTTGCCGTTGCTGGTGAGTAGGCCTGCTGCCTGCTGTCATTCTCTGGTAGAGTCAATTGCTGCCCGTAGATGGTCACACATCACGATGCAGCCTAAAGTGAGGGGTTGTTTGTGTGTCACAGAGACAGAAAGGAAAACAGCCCAGTGCACATTTGAGAGCTATGCCATGCAGGAGGTGAAGTCCAACATCAGCTGAAAGAAAGCAAAATATTGCCTTATTAAAGGCACCATTAAACAGATACTTTAACTTCCGTGGAAAAGTGTTCAAAAAGTGAACATAAAATGCAACCAGAAAACTCGTCACAAAGTTATCTTGCCTCACTAAAGCTGGATTTATGCTTCTATAAAGAAACACATAAACGTCTCTGTGAACCTATGCAGAGAATGATGTTGACCTCAACATCCTGTTTCAGAAGGAATTACATCATTTTAAATACGGAAAGATCCTATTTCAGGATGACACCAACCTCAAACAGCTGAAGCTATGGGTAGGCTAAATTTTCGTCAGCTTTGTTAGCATTGCTGCTTGTACTGTAAAAAGTAATCAGAGGCAAAGCAGGCAACACACCGGCTCTAAAAGTCCAAAACATTTACATTAACTTTTTAAAACAAATAAAAGAATCGACTATTTAAGATTTACTTACCTATTTCTTTGAACTGAATATAATCAACAGTACAACATTTTCAGATGTGAAAGCTACAGGAGGCCTGAGGCTAAATAATGACTGGTAGCTAACTCGATCCAAAAATTGATGTCGCAAAACACCCTTTATGAATATTCACGCAAACGTACCTCTATTTATTCAGAGTTTGGAAGCCCCACAAAACATTACAGTCATACTTAAACACCATTTTCTGAATTTCATTTGGCTGCCGGTCAAGTAAAGCTCTGTTCAAAATGCCTAAGGGATAATGAATATACATTCCTAACTCAATGAAGATTTTCATTTCAATTTCAATTTTCATGGCAAGATGAATCCATTTTACAATCATTTAAACACAGCCATTTATGTTACTGTATGCAAGTCATATGTTAAGTATAGTGTGGCCTAGCTCAGTGATTGGTCAAATGATCCTCGCCTTGTACGCCTCGCATTGTACATCATAGAGGTCCCTCACCACTGTTCCTATTTCATGGTGTCTTTAGGATTAATCAAGAAACATCTTGACACCATAGCGGGAATTATATATAAATGATACAGGTAACAGATGACCCACTATGGGTGCTGGTTCGACTTTCAACTTTGTTGCCAAGCTTTAAACTGGCTTACAACACCGCTGCAGGCTGATACATCAAGTTTGTAAGAAGAAAGAATGAGTGAGGGAGACAGCCAGTGGAACGCTCCCCAATTCTTTTGGCCATGAAGCACTGGAAGGTGAAGGGAAGCCAGGGAGTTCAGAGACTGCAAAGCTAGTTAACTGGCAGGTGGAGAAGATGGCACAGATATGAAGGTTGAAAGCCTGAGGGTGCACAATGTCAAAAGGGGAAGCAGAAACCCTCTGAGCACCGAGGGCCGCTAGACACTTAGATTTAATCAGAGCAAGTCTATAAAACTTTATGCAAAGCGCTTTGAATTTCAGGGATGCATTCATTAATACAGGAACCAAAGAAGGTACACTCTGTAGAGAAAAGATAAAATGGAGATGGTTGCTTGAGGTAGAAAGCATTGATATTGAACTATGTTAAACAATTATATTTCAGCTTTCAATGCCTTTTTTTCCCATTATTTAATCTTATAATATGCAATACAATATAACTAAAGTACTGTTAATGTATGGTTTGGGTTAGGCACCTAAGGAAATTACACTAAAACTACTTAGTTAGGGAAAGATTGAGATTATGGCAAAAAAGTTTGGCAGTGGGAGTTTGACTGAGTTTACAGCATGTTGTGTGGTGCCTGTGTTTCACGTCTGTGTTTTGGTCGATATCCCGGGAGCTCGCTCATGAGTTCGAGCGCGGACGAGCCCGCGCTTGGGAAGGTGGTGGCTGCAATCTGATCCCTCACCGCTGGAGGCCACTGAACACTACAAATGGTCCCTTTAAAACTCTTAAGCTTAGACAAATATTGTGTTTACGTGAAAAGGAAATTACGAGTCACTTTACTGATTCAGTTCAAATCATTACCTTTTTAAGGTAATATTTCACCATTCAAATGCACATTAGTGAGGCACTGTGTCTGATTGTCTTGGATTTGTATGTAATTTCAGACAGTGGCTGGTTAGAACTGTTTCATTCAGTTCAATACAGAACTAGGTGACTATAAGCACTATATGTTAGTTATTGCATTATGATTGCTGCTGTAGCTTGTGTGATCTTTTTGCAAGCTTTTAACTAGCAGGTGGTATACTGTGGTGGCTCAGGTTTAATGTTAACACTTTCACCGGTGAGTTAGCGCCAGTGCAAAGAACAACTGATTCAGTCAGTGACAAAGAAGATTAAGTATACTGAGTTCATCTTTAAGATTTACATAAGTCACGCTGTTAAAGATGTGTTTATTCTCTTATGGAACACCTCTTGAGGAGACAAAAACCAAAGTTAACTGCAAGACAGTTGGACACACAACATGCCCATGCAGTGTAGAATCATCCAACACAAATGTGTTCCAATGGAAGTCGGTTCTGGTGATTACATAACAAATAAGATACCAAAATCATATAATTTATGAACATTATGCTTAAATGGGCAGCAGCAGATGACAAGATGGGAGAGACACATGACATGACAAATGGTCTCGATCTGTGGGGACTGCTGCACCTCAGCTAAAATCCACACCAGGTAATTGTAGCCTCATGAGTTTGAATGTAATTCAGTTAGTTCAGTCTGGTGCAATTTCCTCTTTTTTATAGCTAACTGCCTTTCTCTCTCTCGCACACACACGCACACACACACATACACACACATAAATGCTCACTCCAAACGTATCTCCACATTCCAATGAGCACACACTAATTCACTTAGGGCTGACAAATCTTACAGCCATATGCAGCACAAACGGTCAGCTCAGCTCAGCTCCTTCGACCACTGCCGCGTCATTTCCCCACATGACTTCATCAGTTCACCACTCCGAGGGGACCAAACATCCCCCGTGCATTATGTATGCCCTCGTAGACCTAATTGAAACTGAAAATGTTATGTTCCACTCCGGTGCTCTCCTAATAGGCTGGCTCTCAATAACCAGGCTTGTGAGAAAATTACAAACCAGAGCTATGAGTCTAGAGAGGGACTGTGTGTGTTTATACTGGGGGTCTCGGCCAGCTGAGAGTGGAGCTGGAGAGAGGTGAAGCCTAACTTACTTCACTAATTATAGATGTCTTTTTTGGCTTTGCCTTTATGTTTCACACTGTTCTGTCTGGATGAGGGAACAGAGCCCTGGCAGATCAAACGAGACGCTCCGCTTTGTTGGCTCAGCTCTAAGGCCTCCAATCAGAAACAACTGGGCGCCAAGTGAGAGCAGCCAAGGTGGTATCCTTATCCAACAGTTTAAGGAGATGAAATTTAGGGCGCTTTCAGGCTGGCAGTTTCATCTGAATCTGCGAGAAGTTTGCCTAAAACACTGTTTGATGTAAACGCTTTTTCTGGAACGAGGTTGCACAAGATCGGTTCCAGCAGAGCTGCGGTGCGCTACACGCGCCGTCAGATTCCAGTCCATACTCCCGCAGGAGATGAAGTCATGTCTGCATTTCATAAACAAAACAAAAAAAGCACATGCACAGTGCGATCTGGGAACAACCCAAGTCTTCTTAACATTCCGACCACAAGTGGTCTTCCTCGATTAAAGGTGAGGGTGTGAACAACTTTGTATACAGACAACTGTGATCACACATCAGTTGCAAATTGGTTAATTAGCAAAGGAACATGTGAAAGCAAAGCGGCTAATTATCTCACTGTTGAGTGGTCACATATGACCCATATTAATCTCAAATCCACATTACATTTACAGTTCATAACTAGATGCACAGACACACCCCCAATAAAGGGGGGGAAATGAACATGTTCCTAGAATGTTTGTGATCCAACAAACTAATTAGACTATTGAAGCGCACAAGTGCAAAAGCAGGTACACTATCGCAAAAAAGTACATTCATGCATTTTATGACAACATTTTCAGTGGCATTCTTAGCAAGCAAAACCTAATGCCATACTTTTTTCTCCAGAGAAGGGTTTCCCTTCTTTTCTTCCTTATTATGTGACAAAGCAAAATATGTCCTAATAAGCAACTTAAACAGACATATAGACAACGGAGCATGCAGACATCAAGGCCATCACTGGACAGGATTTGTCTGATGACATATGTTGAAAGAGTCAGACATGAAATGCTGATTAGATCAGATTAGAGGCTTCAGTGTGCTTTGAACAAAGGGCTTGTTGGATCGTAAAACGGTGTCTGAAAACCCCTCCTGGCGCACCTTTCCGACATCAGAAATTGGCTTTGGTAACTTTCCGTCTCAAGGTCTTTTTTTCATTCTTCTTTCAACAACTTCTGTCAATTTTTGTTTGTACAAATGTGTGCAACACTTTTTGGCCTCAGACATTTTCACAAAAAAGTGTGCATCGTCATCCTGAATTCCTTTAATTATTGCATCCAGACCCTCTCTATTATCTCAGACGTTTTGCCCCCGCAGTGCTCATGTGGCTCCACCTGCCAAAACGGGCACCAATCTCTATGCAACTGTGGTACACAGTTGCCCTTTGTTGACTAAAGGACCCAAGCAGACCACCAGTACAGAACAACAGTAAGGAAGTCAGAAAGCAGACCAGCAGGGTTAAAGTTAGGGGTGGAAATCTTACTCAGGACTCTAATAAAGGTACGCACTGTTTAAAACAATGTCCTTATAGTGAGCTTCAGAGTTCCTATAATTTCCTCCATCCCCGTGACCTGGGACAGTTTTTTTTTTTGTATAGGCGAACATCTATTACTGTCTCTGTAGCCAGAAACAAGAGAGCAGAGGTAGTTCGGCCCCCGCAGGTGTGAAGCTCCACAGAGAATTAATTAGAAAAGCTGGCTGAGGAAGAGCACAGGGTATGGGTCTCTATTCTGGTTCAGAGCTGTTAGCGCCGCTGTAAGTGGTGCACAAGTTCAAACCAACATTTTACAAGTTCACAAAGTTCATAGCTACTTCCTCTCTTTGCACCTCACTGTTGACAGCAGCACAGATGCTCATGTTCACAAGTCAAGAAGTCCAAGAGACGTGGCATAATGTGGATTTTTAAAGTGAATTGTAAGTCTCTTTAATGGCGCAGTGAAGGTATGTACACACATTAAACTGTGCCTTAGCTATGTTAAAAGTTGGAGTTAAGATGACATCTGAGAGTTGGTGAGGCTAGGAGATGCACTGTCAACTTCTGTGGAGAACTGCTGACTGGAGAACGTCATAATTGTCTATCCCACGAACGTTGATATGGCGTTTTTGGGTTTTATACCCCCTTTTCTTCAACAAGCCCATATAGCTTTGGCTATCAACTGTTTGTGATTTAAGCTGTCTGCCCCCTAACAGCATTCAGCATTTCAGAGGACCCATTGTTCTGTTGAGTTCATTTTCAACTCGGAAATTGAGAGCTATTTAGCCTAGCCGACTATAGTAGTAGTTTTACATTTTTCTTTCATTAAATAAATCAAGTTTTTGCAAGTCAGAAGTTACTATAATCTAGTCCTAAATAGAAAATGGGTGCTATGATTCAACAATATATTTTCAAGTGTTGATCACTGACTGCAATTCACAGAGAATTAATTGACTGTTTTCAGATGGCCATACACAGTACTAATTCACAATGAGGCAATCTCATTAAGAAAGAGCGCCAACATAAGGGTAACTCGATGGGCAAGGTCATTAGAAAGTAGCATTTGGCACAGCACCCCTCTCAGATGAACGTATTAATAACATACAGTATGACTTCCAATACCAAATGTATCTGCAGGTAGCTTGGTTTGACCTTAAAGTGGATTTGCTGCTTTCATTAGAATAATTAATGCCTAAATCAAGCACGGTTGATTATCTTCCCTGGACTTTTCTTTCATTTTCTTCTTTAATGTTTTCCATTAACATATAAGGCTTAATGGGAATGGCAGAAAATTGCACTGCCGATTAAAAGAAAAGACACAAAGCGGCACATTTACTGGGAACATTGCCGAGAGGTTAAAATTGAAAAATGTGTGTTCCTACAGACATCGAGATCTGATTGGTCTAAATGTACTGTATGTAAAAGGTCACAAACTGATTGCCTTTTCCTCATCCATCCATCTACCTATCTACCTATCTATCGTTCCTCTGGCATGAGGGAGATCTAGTGCCCTAAATGTTTGATTTTGGTACCAATTATCTCAATTATTACCGGGATTCAAATCCTGCCAGAGCTTTTATGGGCTCTCAAATCTCTGCCCAAATGACAAGCACTAAGTACTGTTTCCTGTTCTGATGTAAGCCAAAAATAGAGAATCTCACAAAAGACAGCACTGTAAAGAATATGATTAGTTGATTGCGGAAGGAAGCACCCTGAAGGATCTGGATAAGAGCTGTCAAATGGAAGGCTGAGTGCTGCTTGGAACCAGAAAAGCAGCACGCCAAATAACTGTTAAGCTAATCTCATCCTCCTCCTTCTTATACTCCTCTTCCTCCTTCTCCTCCTCCTTCTCTGCCATGATTACCCCCACAAATCTGGATCTATTACTTTAAGCAAGTTGCAGAGAGAATGAAGAGGAGAAATTAAGACGGTAAAGGGTGGAAAGACAGAAACAGGAAGACTGGTGCTAAAGAGAAAGAGGTACTAGTAAAGGAGTACTGAAAGTATAAAATATTGCACGCACACACACAGGGACCCAACGAAAGGCAGCCTCTATACAGCCAGCCTGAGCAGCCTATAGGAATGGAAACTAGACAGACAGGGAAAGAAGAAGAGATATCCAGGTTCTGGATATTGGATCGGGGCAAAAGAGGACAACTCTGACAAGATGTGGAGAGGGTGCTGATATGTCAGCTTTTATTTCCTTCCTCTTCCTGCAGCTCTCTCTGTCAGAACAGGCCTCGTCTGCGAGGAGGGGAGCCCAGTGAGGGGAGCACTGCCTCCAGCGCTCACCAGAAGCCGCTGACACTCATCAGTCTAAGAGCCCTCCAGCTATGGCATGGCATCATCTTAGCAGTGACCTTAATTGATTGGTGCCAAAGACCTCCCATCCTTTCCAAACGAGCCCTAATGAGTTTTAATGCATGGCTTCTAATAGATATGTTTTAACTGGTGTGAATATTGCCATGTTAAGTCCGTTTTTTTCAATTCATTTATCTGTTTCGGACTTGTTAAAGTGGTATTAAGTCATCTGTGACCTCTGTAGGACCAGTAGAAATTGCAGAACGTGCCTCTTCCTTAACAAGACTCCACCCGTCTTACCGCTCTCATCCCCTGGAACTTTGGTAGCCTGTAAGATAGATGTACAATCCTGTGACATTGCGAACAGCAAGGCCATCATTTTCAATGAACTTTTCTTCCTTGGTTGTTCCACCAGGTTTTTCAGCCAAACTTCAACTAAAAGAGAGTCATATTTTGACCCCGAAATATGCTGAAACCAAATGATAATCTGGCATTGACAGGATGCGGAAGCAATGACATGTCAAGAAGAATGGAGAAAGTTAACTTTATGCCTCTTTGAATTCCTGGAGTTACTGTCCAAATCTACCAAGTACAGGGTGTTTGGGTAAATAAATATCTTGCATGACACAACATATGTCATGAATGGGGATTCTAGGTTAAAAAACAAAAACATTTTTATGGATGGCAATGTTGGTAGGTAGGTTGGTCAGCAGGTCCACTACTTTGGTCCAGGCTGAAATATCTCGACAACTCTCAAATGGATCGCCATTAAGTTTTGCATCCCTTGTTGTTTCCTCTAGCGCCATCATCACGTGAACATTTTAATTTGTTCGATACTTTGGTATGGCCATATGCCTGCAAAATGACATTGGCTTCATCAACAGCTGTACTTTGTGTTTACTGCTAGTTAGCAGGTGTTAGCAAGCTGACACAGCATGGTGAACATGGTGAACAGTAAACCTGCTAAGCTTTGTCATTGTGAGCATGTTAGCATGCTGATGTTAGGATTTAGCACAAAGCTCCACTGTGGTTAGGTACAGTCTCACAGAGCGGCCAGTGTGGCTCCAATGTAGTCCCTAGCATCCTAATGAACTGCTTTCGCTTTTATAATGAAATCAAATTTTACGTTAATAATGCTCTTCATTTTACTCTCGACCACTGGTGTAAAAGATGAGTAAGATATTTCATTTAAAAAATAAAATCAACACATGTCTTGTGGTGCAGGACACTCCTTTACCTTTCTTGATAATTCAGACTTGTGTGCTGTTCAAGGTGTCTGCTTGCCTTGGGGACACCTCGTCGCTGCTGTCTAGCATAGGCTTTAGCTTTATCGTGATGATGGGTAGAATTACCTGGTAAACAAAATGAATGAATGGGCAGAGAGCTTCTGTGAAAAGTAAAATAACAAGTATGGCCAAGAGAGTTGAATTCTAAATGCCAGAAATTCTGCATTCTACTGCTATCATCCCCAGTCTCACACACACCTGGAGATATTACTGTCATTTTGTGCGATGGGGCAGTGAAAACCTTCCTTGTTTCCCCTTTGAAATGTCACAGGGTTGGGTTCAGTGCTGACAGCCATAGGTCCACTTAGCTCAAATGTGAAGTTTTGATCGGAAACAGCTCCTTGTGCGCTTTACTGACATTTGACTTCCACGAGTTTGTCTTTTCATTTTCATTTTATTTTTTTTACCATATGCATTGGGGTTGAATCCTACAGACACTGTAAAATAATTTCTTAGTAATTAGGCGGAGTCAATGGTATGGCAGTTTTTCCACAGGAAACTGAAATCAACCATTTATGCATGTCATAGGAAAACATTTATGTTATTCAGCAGGGCTGCCAAAGACATCGCAATACCAGAATCCATAATAAAAAAAAGGCTAATTTCATTTTTCATCTGATTGACAGCGAAAAACAGGAACTTTCCTGTGTGACAAATTGGTTCTACTGTATGAATCATATCATTTCTGGTATTGATCATAGCAGCGATGTGCAGACGTCCAGAGGTGTCCATCATATTATAGATTCTGGTCAGACTTGGGAGGATAAAGCATGTTTTTTTTCCACATTTCTGTAGGTGAATATTTCATCCTGTGAAATCCTGGATCTTTACAATATTTCTCAGTGTCAGGAAATGTTACCCCATGGTTGAGTGAACAAAATATCAAAGAGGCTTAGATTTAAGCCAACAACGAAGCTCTTTATTTGATTCTGTGGACCAAGTTATATCTTCACTACAAGCATGTCAATAGATCATAGCTGTTGTCAGCTACAGTTGGGATCTATTGACTGCTATTACTAATTCTGTTACATATATTGCTACTGTATAGAAACACTAAATAGTCTAAAGATAATTCAAAACATATGGAGAGAAAATATTTAGCAATCAAGCCCACATTCCAATCAGAGCACTTATCATCCAATTATACAGGAAGCGGCAGATGGCCACATGGCAAGGACAGCTGGTTTTTTAGGTTTTCACAGTTTGTCTGTCCATCAGCGTGTCAATCATGTGATGTTCTTCCTGCAGCTCTCACACATTTGAGGCTGAGACTGTCAAAAGTGTCAGGAATGTGTCATGAGCACACTGCATCACAAAGATGAGGGGTGTTTTTATGGGTGTATGATGAAGCAAGAGCTCCATCTAGTGTTGTACATTATGGCCAGCTTTTAGTGTTTCTGCGAGTCTTCCTGTAAAAACTTCAGATGGATGAATACAGCATGATGTTTAAACAGTCAGTTTTACCACCAGAATGCGGTTATAAAAAGTCTGCTTGTGCAGTAAATATCTGGATGTTTACCGGTTCAATCCAGTATACTGGAGGGAAATGCACTCTTGAATAAGGATTCACTTTATTAATACAGTCCAGCGATGTTTTGCAACTTACTATATCATGTGGAATACAGTGAAATGTAGTCTATGGTGTGTGAATATAGTCAGTATTGGTTTAAAATATGGTAGAATTCTGTTTAGATTTGGGTTCACGTGCAGCCACAATGCTTAGGTTAGAATTATACACAGGTAATAGGAAAAAGGCTGAATTACCAGCTGGGCAGCATGGGTAACTGTCCCAGGGCTACATACTCCTAGGTACCCCAAAAACCCACGGTTCACAACGCTTGGCTTGGCTTTTTGTAACAGAAAATGTATCACAGAATCTGCAACACTGAAGTACAATATATACTTAATCAAACTCTAATCATAACACCTTTCTTACTGTATTTTAGTTTATATTATGCTCACTTAAATATTCATTAATAAATTGGTGGAGAGACTTCGTACAGGGGCCTAACAGCAGATTTTCATCCCAAAACCCTCTAAGAGATTAATTCAGCCATGAATAGGCAAATGACACTTATATCAGTTATATCAAAAGTGCATGTAAGTGGCGTTAGATTATATTGTGTTTGTCTTCATTTTGTAAACCAGACTTGCTTCAGCCACCTTATTATAAGTACAACTCCTTGTCCAGTGAAATCAACAAGAGCCATAATGGAGGGGGGGGGACACATCGAACTTCCACGTCTTATCAGCTCGACACAGTGGGAGTTCTGTTTTGGAGCCAAACTACTGCACACATATGCTTATCTGAGCTTCACAAACACCTCAATATACAACCCCCTCCCCCAACACGCACTCACTGTTTGTTTCAAAGTCAGGCTCCTGACTGGAGAAGCCTCATATGATTTGCCAGCGAGGAAGACAAAAAGGAGATTGTGGGAAGAAGGGTTTGGTCTGTGAAGCGTTTGGAATCAATGCATCTGGGTTGCCTTTGAACACTCGCCATGTCAGATGCTGCAAGTCAGAAGTGATGATGAAGAAAGGATAAATAGGTTAATTGCAATATTAAGCGTGGCCATCGACGGGTAATTGAATAGTGCAATGCTATTAAGAACAAAATATGTAGTAAAAAATTTCCCCTCGACAAAGGTGAGATTTTAAAAAGTATTACCTGTGGAGTAGTCTCTCATGTTCTATCTTTGCTGTGCTGCTACAGTTAGGTTTTTGGAAAGACTTGGTTATGGGGCTAAACTCCTTATTCACAGCAGGGTCAACCAGGGCATTTCAGAGCTTCCTCGACAAAGTGCCAATCTCAGCCCAAGTTCGCCCCCAAATGAAATTCCACATGGTTTCTTCTAAAGATTTTCTTTTCTGAGCTGGTGCAGGGGACACAAAGCAATACGGTGCCATGAGCCTTTAGATGTCCTTCCCCATGCTGAGCTCCATTTGGCCCTACTGCGCACAGCAGGCAATTTCAGACATTTACCTGCTATTGCCTCCCACGGTCCCCGCTCTGTTCGAGCTATCATAAGGCTGTCTATCTTTACACTATCTTTACCGGTGAACTTACAGATGGAAAGGAAGGGGAAATGGAAGATAGATACCTTTGATTATCACTTCAGTCTGGAGAATATTATGGAGAAAATGAGGTGGTCTGGCTCCTCAAAATGAGAATGAGGTCCATCTCTGTCTGCTGTAAATTAATAGGAATAAGACTGCAGGTCAGAGATGATTAAGAGCATAATGAGTCCGGAGAGTGAGATGAGGGTTTAAGATCCGGTGATCTTGGCGCAGCATCTCGCAGTTGTGTTAATGTTCATTGTATATTGGGAGTTTTTGATCTAATTCATTTTGCTATATTGTGTAAGTTTATGTCTTATTTTAAAACGAGCAAGAAAATAAGATACAGAATGTCTGTTTGGTAAGAATCTAAAAACATACTATTACAGCTGTCCTGAGTTTTTATCCTCAGTTTTTTCTTCCCCAGTTGGGAGTTTTAAAGCTAACCTATCCCAACACTGTCTCCTATAAAATCTGCTTATATAGTACTAATTTGCAACAGTAAATATGTTTTAAGAGAAACACAATGCCGCCCAAATACAGTTCATTCACAGAAAAGCTGCACTTCCTTTAACTGGACAAAAACATTGCTAGTCAACATAATCAAGGCAGCAATTCCAATCAAAACATAACTAACACGTCAGTAGTATATGAACAGAGTTTCTAGGACACAGGGTTGCCTATCCTGTGATCTGGTGTCATGGATGTTAAATAACTCAGCAACACTGCTATAGTAGCACATGAATTAAAACATAGGTATGAATGGAGAAAAATATTAGTAAAATTACAGTGTGATGTTTCTTTGACAGTGTAAAGGTCAAATTGAGTGTTTCTGTGTCTGCTCCCTCCAGCCATAGTCACTGAACATCATGTACTGTAAAGCTGACAACATTAAACTAGAAATGCCAAATATATGAATACGAATAATATTTTCGTGGCCAGTGACCTTGATGTTGAGAATTAAGTCATGGAGACAGTCTGACAGTTTGAGCTGAGACAGAGCTTTCTGTTGACACCCCACTGGTGAGTCATAATTCGCCGTCAGATATTTTAAATTACAGACTACAGTAATTCTCCTCTCGGGAATGATTGCCTTGCTTATTTCCTTCCCTAAGTATTGAGAATCCCCAGCCAAGCCCCCCTGCAAACCCCAGACCATGACTTTGAAGTTGTGAACTTGTTATTTATGACAGTCACAAAGACAAAACACTGATAATCTAATCAAACTGAAATGTGGGTGAATTTAATTTAAAGTTGAGTGATTATTGTGGATCTGTCCACATGTCTATTTAACTCTTATTTTTGTATTTATCATCCTGAAGAAGATGCATTAGGCATTTTGTGAAAGTATAGTTTTTGTTATTTCTTTGATCAATACAGTGTTGAAACAAGGATGCATCCCTCACATTGTTTTGGACTCCACTGGCTAATTGTGGCAGAAGCTAAACAGGCACATGGTATGTGCACACGGTATGTACACACTGTGTGTGTGGGGCAGCACGGTGGTGCGTGCACCTGCACTCCGACACTCAAACATATTTCTCTGCTTGACTTCCACCCCTTTCTCAAAATCTGCAGGAACGAGGGTGTTTTGTATAAAGACAGCGGAGGAGACAGTATTTATTATAACCTGCTGGAGCCCCAGGGGCTCACCACCTCATATTTCATCTTAATGTATCTTCACTCACAGCCTCACATTTTTTCCTGTCTCGCCGTAGCCAGGAAAACTTCAGAGGGGAGGAACAACAATGGCAAAGCAGGTGACTTGGTGTTCACAGTCAGTCTCACCTTGGCCTTATCTGGGGCTTCCATATCTCAACAGATTAAACTGCCTAAATTAGACTGTGCTCTCGCCGGACGCAGCGAGACGTCCCCGGGGAGCCAGAGAGGAACGATGGGTTTTTGCTGGAGCGGGGAGTGTGGCAACAGGCCTTGCTGGGCAGACCGTTATATGCCCTGCCATGCTGGTTGGGTGGGCCCCACAGCGCTGCTCTGCATCTATGGTTTCTGCTCCATGATGAGACCCATAGAGCCCTTCATGACAGAGTTTCTCACGGGAAGTTACAAGAATCTCACCGTCAAGCAGGTGAGGTACTGAGCTATGAAATGCGATACATGACTTCTGTATAGTGATGTAAGCCTAAGGTTATTAGATTGGCTCCGTTTTTGTTTTAATATATACGGAATATGAATATTGCAAATAAATGTGGACAAAGTTATGTAAATATGAATATAAAGCATGAATAGCAAAATAATGAATGTTTGGTTTCAAAGTACATTTGAAATTTACACATGAATATACTTGTTCATGTATATTTATAACTACAGTAACTTCAGTGCTTGTTTCAGTTTAAAATGTTTCAAGTTATAAATTGCTGGTTACAAATTTAATATGTATATTTAAAATGTCTATATATATACACACTATTATCCATGCCATTAGGACTTATTAATACGATGTTTATCACTTCTGTGGCATTCAGATGGCTAGGCTTCTAATATAGTATTGTAAACTGTATTGTAAAAATTAGAGCTGAACACTGCTCAAGAAATAAGATTTTTCACATGTAGACTACTATGTCTCGGCCATGGGCTTTTCTGGCTTTCCTTTTGTCCTTCTTTTCGACGTGTGAGGGAAAAAAAATCAAAAGCACAATAGTAAAACAAATATGCTAAAGCTCCATTAGCAGCCTCTACATGCCACAACACAAACAAACTACTGTATATATTTGCGATTTTCTTGTGGACTTTATGCTTCTCTGGGCTATAGGGACTACACTTTTTGTGTTTATAATTACATACTTACTAAACCCTCCCCCTCCCGACAGGGGTTGGAACAACCAATCAGCTTGCTTAATGCTCAGAACTGATTGACGTGTTGTTGAGATCTGGAATGGTGTGGACATCAGCTCCTCAGCTCACCTTTCGTTATCCATAACACACTGTAAACCATTATCTCAGCGCCACTCTTAATGGGGTTAAAAATGCGAACTCTGTCCTGAGGGTGGCAGTAGAGGAAAAATAACGTTACCAAAGGTATTTGACTTATTCTCTGGGGACTATGAACATACCCACAGCAAACTGCGTTGCATTCATTTTTTAGGATCCGTTTGCTGGGCCCTGCTTTTTCTACGTTCTAACTGGGTTATCGGTATGTTTTGTTTTCACACTGTGAAACCATCTCTGCATTTCTGCTGATCGTTTTGCAAGTGACAAGTTTGTAGTTCAACTCGAAAAAGATAAATTACCCCTCTCATCTCCTGAAGTAAAGTTCGGTACAGACTGAGGAGAAGAGGAGAGCCCCTACAGCATCTCGCCTCAAAAACTAAATGGGGTCCTTCACACCTTTGCAATGACAATCACTTTGTGATGCACAAGGCAGGATGAGAGCACCTTTGTTCACACAAATTATGGCAGGTACACTCAAGGCGTACTCATTTGATGCTCAACCATGTATGATGCAAATTACCTTTTCAACTTGTGGTCTCAGAGTGGCTTCTGAGATTTTATATGAAGTTATAGAATTCACTGCGTTTGTGTGAACAAAGCGCAGACCCCACAAATTCAAGTTTCTGTTCCAGCCCTACCAACAAAGTACATTTGATACAAGTGTGACTAAAAAATACCAAGATGTGCTCAAAGTGTATAGTGTAGTTGTTTTTAGGGCTGGCTACTTCCAACCTGAAATAATAAAAACTCTTAGGATTCCCATTCAATCATTGTGAAAAATGTTCAGTTCAGCTTCTGTGTCTGTAATTTTATTTCATGCTGCACACGGCGTGAGTAGTTTTCCAAAGAACAGTAGGACACATTAAAGTTGCTAAGTTGGAGTTGCGTAGCCATCTCTTCTTATTCCACATTCCGTATGGCAAACATTTTTAATTATCCGCCGGTGCAAAAATGACCATTATCTTGTTTTGTAGCGTGTTGTTTGCGGTTGTTTTGATGAAAGATTGCGGTTTGCGCTAACCACGGGGACAAATACACTCCGTTTCCTGTGGCTGCTTCACATAAAAGGCCACCCGCTGTTTTGCCAGTTGAACGCCTGAAGCAGCAGTAGTGGGAAATGTTCAGTTTGCATTAGCAGTCACTTGATACAGTTCTGATACGTTGTAAAGAGAGCAAACAGTAAACCGTGAGACTGCTATCAATCAGATGAAATTGCGCTGGATCACAAGCATCCATTGCTTGCAGCGCGGGAATGGCAGACTCCGCCAATACCAATGGAAACTATTATATAGAGTGGTAATTACTGAATGTAAATACATTGAACATTGCACAACAAGTGCCGACCGTAATAAACCATGATGGGGTTTGGTTTCCGTGAAGATCATGAGGATTATAACTTTAAACTAAAAGCAGCAAATGAAATATTTTAGAGTACTTCAAGCAGGGATACAACAACTGGCCGCTGTCATCTGCATACATTGTTTTGTTACTCAGGAGCTGAAATGTAGAGTAGCTGCCAATAAAACCTGTCTTTGAATATTATTTCAGTCAAGGCCAAAGTGGAACACAAAAAACAACTTAATGAGAACAGCAATTTAAGAACCATAATTTGCTTAAATGGACCTGGATTTCAAGCTGCAGCCATTGAGCTTATTTGCATAATATTAAACTTTATCAACCTGTCACATTATGAGCCTCATTCGTGCTGCTTCCTGTTCCATCATGTGCATGCAGAAGTCATTTATCATTGAATAAAGGAGGAACTGCATCTGGTGTCACAGTGTTTCACAGATACTGTTGCAATCAGCAGTTAGGGATCGTTTTCCCAGAAATAATTAGGTCTCTGTCTGCCTTCCTCCATATCCAGGTGACTAGACAGGTGTATCCTGTGTGGACTTACTCCAGCCTGGTTCTCCTTGTCCCAGTCCTCCTGGTGACAGACATCCTCAGGTACAAGCCTGTAATCATCCTCCAGGGACTCACCTATGTCACAGCGTTTCTGCTGGTACTAGTTGGCTCCGGGGTCCACTCGGCTCAGTTGGCCTTCTTCTGCTATAGCATTGCCATGGCAGCAGATGTGGCCTATTTCTCCTACATTTACAGCGTGGTGCTGCCCAGCTATTATCAGAGAGTGACCAGTTATGTCAGGGGGGCCATACTGCTGGGCTACGCTGTGGGTGCCCTGCTGGCACAACTGCTAGTGTCATTGGGTGGGGTGTCCTTTTACTGCTTAGCTCTTCTGACTCTCATCTCTGTCTCTGCATCACTAATAACCTCCTTTTTCCTGCCCATGCCTAAGACTAGTTTATTTCTTAAGGCAACATATCCTGCACAACAGAGAAACTCAGGTGAGGACACTCATGACTCTGAAAGCCAGGACGTCTCCATCTGGATGAAGGGCAGGGTGGCTGCCAAGCAGGTTGGGAGGATGTTCAGAAGGCTCGTATTGGACTGCAAGAAATGCTATTCCTCTGCGGCTGTGCTCTCCTTCTGCATATGGGCAGCGACGGGGAGATGCGGCTTTTACCAGGTTACAGGCTACGTCCAGCTCCTCTGGTTAAATATGCAGCCCAATAACTTCACAGCCTACAATGGGGGGGTGGACGCCATCAGCACATTGTCAGGTAACTTATAAGCCACTGTTTGGTTTTGCTTCCACAATATGATTTCAATTCTTACAGTAATTTGTTCTATTTTTTCCATCCAGCGGTAGAAACTGAACACATAAATTTACCTTAAACTACATGAATAATCATTTTTTAAAAAGAACAATGGGTCAAATGATTACGTGTTGTATGAAAAAGGTCTCTCAAGGTGATGAACCCACAGCGAATTATCGACTGACTCTGCAGCTCCCGTCAGCTCTCAGACATAAAGTAGTAAAAATTAGCTCCACTTAATCCAGCTACAACATTAAAATGCTGCTTACATGGTAATGCATCAGTAATAATAATCCAATGACTTAATACTTAACAGTATCAGTCTCAACTGGTTGCCTGGCAACCTGACGGTTTTGACAGGACTTCAGGAAGTAACCGCTCCTTGCCAAGAAATAGCCTGGCACGTGAGTCTCTGTAAAACAGCAAACCTGTTGTTTTTAGTCTTATGTTTTTGTGCGGGTCAAACAAACAAGACTTAACGTGTGTAAATTAACTTTAGAGGTGCTGGGAAGTGGATTAGGTTACCTTTGGACAAAGTGAGGCTAGCTGTTTTCATGTTTCCAGACTTTATGCTAAGCTAAATTAACTGGCTATAGCTGTATATTTACCAGACAGACACGAGAGTGGTATCGATCTTCTTTAGCTCATGGAAGGAAAGCGAATAAGGGTATTTCCCAAAATGTGGAACTATTGCTCTGAATACTAGGATCCGAGTACTTCTTCCTCTATCGATTATCCTTGGTTTTTCTTATGAAAAAAAAAATTATTATTAGGGAAAAACTTTGCCCCCTCCCACATGTCCCAGGCTTGATAGATTGATTCTGCACTGTCACTCCAAACGCAACAGGAATTGTTGTGCAAAATCTGAAAACTCATCATTCTGAATGGCAGCTGCTGGATATCTAGCTTAACAGAACTGGTTCATGTAAAACCAAGTCGAAATATTTTCATTAAAGCTTGGGGTTGTTATACACAAAAAAAATAACTGAATAAATAGACAGAAAGAAAACACAATCCCTTTCTACTATCAGTATTTCACAACCCCCAAAGCGCGGCAGACAATAGCAGCAGCATTAATTAGACTATTTAATTGCCTGCTCTCATCCCCAGATGGGTATAGCAGCTGCTGCCATCCAGTCAGTGCACTTTTATTGATTATAGTAGTGATGCATTCCTGTATTCCCCAGAAACCAAAGGCAATTGCTCTGTGTAAACCACATCCAGCTGTATGCCTTTCACTTGTTAATGGCTCTGCCCAACATGCAGTCAAGCTGTAGGGCCCATGTCTGATATTTCCCCAAAGATTCCTGTATTGTATTTTCTCTGTTCCACACTTAGAAAACATCCCTAAGGAAAAAAAACCTGGTGGGAACCGATAGGGAAAATATGAATATGGATTACCAACATGATAAAATATGGCAGAAAAGCACAAAATAATTTACTATTTTCATATTCCGCATATTAATAACTATGTCCTGGAGCTTGAAAACAACATTTTTTAGTAGCTCATTAGTATTAAGATAAAACCAAATGTGTATGCAGAACAAACTGAGCTATGTTCAGTTATATTGTTTTGTACACTAAGATTTTCAAGGAGAGGGAGTTACAGGGCACCTCGACCTATTTATCTGTGTTCTAAATCAGTAATTACAAGTCATTTACACTTCAAACATGTATTCAAGTCAATTCTGTATTCAGAACATAGTTTCAGTGAGGACGTTCCCTTCCCCAGGTCAGGGTTGTCCAAGGTTTTCAATTTAATTTGGCATGAAACTGCATGCTGAATGTATCTCTGTTTAGATTTAGGCCACACCCTGGAGCTCAAAGTGTGCAAATTCAAATTTTACTTCCCCACATACAACACATGTACACTATGATGTTATCTAATCAGCGTGACAAAAACCAAACACAGCCAGAGGTCACATGTTTTTCGCCATCTGTGCCACACACTGCATACAGCTGGTGTTTGAACCTTTAAAAAACTATCATCAAAGTGAAACTGACGGTGTCACAGTGAAACCGATGATGTTAACTCAATTTGGGCTTGAAGACTCGACATTTTTTTAACAGAAAGCTTGTGTTACAAACTGGAGTTTGAAAGATGTGGGCATTTAGGGGAAGTCTTACCAAAGATGCTATTAAAATGCATCAAGGGAAAAAGAATCCAGCTTTTTCGGATCTTGAACCCATACTAGGGACTAAAAGTCTGAATATCTTGCCCACTAATGCACCAATTTTGACCATTCGTTGTTTTAATCCAAGGTTTTGCAGAATCCCCCAACATGGACGTGCTTGTCTGGCGATGGGGTTGTAAGGCTAGGCCTCTAAGGTGACAATCCTGCATTTTGTTTGCCCACAATCTGAAATCCTGCTATCCAGTCACCTCCCTACAACAAAAATGTAACACTTCCTGGACATATTCCAGGGGCATGTTACTTTTTCTCCAAAACGTCTGTCGCACCACAATTTAGTAGTATTTAAATGTAATTGTATGGTTACAACGCCTGCTTTCAAGATCTCCTTGCAGTATGTTCGTCACCTATAAAATGGGTTAAATTATAGAGTAATTACAAACTGTGTTCGTAGGCAGAGAGAGAGAGGACATGAAGTTAATTGGTGTGAGTGAAGAGGATGCAGAGGACAGGGTTAGATGGAGGCGCATGATTCGCTGTGGCGACCCCTGAAAGGGAACAGCCGAAAGGAAAAGAAGAAGAAGAATTACAAACTCTTAGCCAATAGAAACCTAGATATGAGCACCAATTTGGCATTTAGCATGAGGTACCGCTGTTTGAACGTACTGTAGAAACCAGCTGCATTATTGATCCCTCTGTGTGAATCTGTACAGATGGCTCCTGCTGACCCCGCTAAGCCCTTTCAATTGACACCGCAGTGGCAACTGGTCTAATTATTCAGTCTCCATTTGACCCCCCTCTGCTAATAAGAGTCAGGGGGATTGATTAAGTACATGTTAAACACACGGACTGGCCCGGGTGGTCTCCATGTTGGATTATTAGTGCTGACTGGCCATTAACGGACAAGGAATCAAAGGAAAAGGAGACATTTAAAAGAGTGCAGCAATTATACAAAGTCTTCATAGTCTAGTGGATAAAGAGCTCTGTGGGAATGGATCCATGTCTCTGGGGACTCAGGGGTTCCCCTATTTACACTCACCTCACTGAATGCACCTCGGGTTCAGTTTTTATTTAACCTTCAGCAATTACAACGAAGGTTTGACAAGGCAGCGGCAGGTCGAGTTAGGTAGTTAGAACATTTGGTGCACATGTAGCATGCGAGTCAAAGCAAAGCGAGAGGAAGAGACGGAGAGTGAGGGGACAAAACCAGAGAGGCTGCCAAAGGATAGAAGGAGAGGAAGAAAAGAGCGAGGCGAGTGTCCCTAAAAGAATCAATGCTCCAAAGATTCACTGTCTGCTGGGGTCCTTGACTTTATATCCATCCACAGGGATAAAGGCCTTATTAACGCCTCTGCATGTGGCGAAAGGAGTTTAGTGACGTACCAGGGCTGCACTGTGCCACCCTGTGGCTGAAATGAGAAACGTCACTCTCAACATGAGCAGGATTTTAACGTTGTAAAATAGTACAGGAAAGGAACTTTCTCTATAATCTTTTTAAAAGTTGAAACTGTGAGACTGATACAGTGAAGACAAAGCTGTCTTCAATTAAGATAATCAATTAATTTTACATGTGCCTTTTTTTTGACATGACATCCCCTGCTGGACAGAAGGAACGCTGTACATTTAATGTTGAAATCCGTGACATCCTTTCAGAACCTTTGGACATCAATTGCCTAAGGGTGCCAACCTCCCCACAGCAATGGCAGCATATTTCTTAAATTTTTCTTTGTTTGTCTGTCATCTCTATGGTGTTAGATAAGTTCTGTGTGAAATTTGAGTTAACTTATCGAGTACCTGACACAATTGTTAGATTTTTTTTGTGCGATTATTCATTGATACTGATATGTCCTATAAATGTTGTCATCCCGATGTAATGTAATTATATGTTTGTGTTACAGTTTCGTGTCCTTTCCATAACTACATTTCGAAGTATTGTGGTGAATTCAGAATGTCCATCTAATGGCTCTAAGATTTCGAAGGAGCGGGGAGAGATACTGGTTTTCACACATTAATTTATTTTCCCCACGGTACATATTGTGCTCCGAGGTCTCTCTTTGCCATGTCTTGCTACTGCTTAGTTACCCCATGCTAATGCACCGACTCACAGAGTGATCGTTTCTCCCTCAGGAGCCGCAGCCACTGTTGCTGTGGGCCACATGTCTCTGGAGTGGTCTGTGTGGGGGGAACTGGTCCTGGGGCTTTGCACATTCCTGATCGCTGGGTCCGTATTCCTAATGGATCTGACGGACAGCATCTGGATCAGCTACATATGCTTCGTCTTCTTCAAAACAGTTTACATGCAGCTCATCACCATCTGCACGTAAGAATACATTATGGATACGTGTGCAGCCAAATATGCACATGGGGACCACAGTTGGACAATCCACAAGTACTATGTATCAGTGTGAACACATTTATGAATCTACTGTGTAGAATATAAATATAAGGTGCCGCAAATGCACCATCACCACATGATGCTTTGTGTTTTAAACAAGTCTAGATGTGCCTTGTGAGCCATGATGGGCTGTTGTGGTTCTGTGGTGAATGGAGAGTATTCTAAACCTCCAAACACATACTAACCATTTTTAATGTTGTTGTGGACGGTTAATGACATAATTGTGTTAGTCAGCCTTTGAGCAGGTTGGTCTGGCTTTCTATTTGGACGTTCTTGGTTAATTTGGGCTTCAGCCGTGCTTAACACTCAGACCATGTAAAGATCTCGACTCTGAGCATGACATACATCAATTACATCCAGCACTAACGCCAAAAGTTGAAAGATTGATTCTGGATGTTTTCAGCCCGGGTTGTTTTCCTAAATAGTTCCTCGTTGTGACACTCACATCTATTCGTCCATGCTGTCTGGGACTAAATGAAGAGCTTTCAGTAGATGGCCGTCATTGTCCCCAGAGGAGGAATCCTACGGACTTTAGTGATCCCCTGATTTTTCCTCTGGCGCCTCCGTGAGGTTGAAATTTTTACTTTTAAGTGAAATGTCTCGACAACTATCGGGTGGATTGCCATGAAATGTAATAGAGAGATCCATGTCCCCAGGGGATGAATCATGACTTTAGAGATCCACTTCCTTTTCGCCTTCCAGTCAAAGTTTTAATTGATCCAGAGAAAAATCTCGACATCTAATTGATGGATTGGCACCAAATTTATTGTAGACCTTCATGGTTCGCAGACAGTTTATTCTACTGTAGTTTGCTCTCCTAATTTTTCCTCTCGTGCCGTCATGAGGTTGAAATTTGTGGTTTTGAGTGAAATGTCGGTATTGGATGAACTGACAGGACATTTGGTACAGAGACTGATGTACCCCTCAGGATGAATTTTTTTTGTTTTTATTTGTGTTCACATTATTTAGTCGTTTTCCAGAAACTTTTTGTATTACATGTATTCATTGGTTTTAAAAGTGTTTTATGTCCCCTATACAGCTCTATGGTCAACATGTGTTGTTTTAAAATGTGATTCATAATTGAAATGACTTGACTTACCTCCCAATAACAGTTTTTGGGACAAATTACTTTTTTTTCTAATTAACACTTGAAATGATGAAGGCACTTGCAGATGACAAGGTGATATAAAATGTAAACCATACTTTGTTGTTTAATTTTTACTGTACTTGTGCAGATGTTAGCATGATAACCCCATAAACTAACTAAATATGGCTAATATTGCCTGCTAATTATCAGCATGTTCATATTGTCATTTTAAGCATAATGGCATGCTGATGTTAGCATTTAATTCAAAGCACCATTATACCTAAGTTCGTCCTTACAGAGCCACTAGCGCGGCTGTAACCACCGAGTCTTGTTATATTTAAAGTGGTAGAGACAACATCGGTTTTCAGAATGTATCCTATTCTGATTTTTCTTTTGTCCATATTTGATTGTCCTTTGTTGTAGGTCCTTCACATAAACTCTTAATATTAATATCAGTGTTAGCATCTATGTAGCATCTGACATATGTATATTCCAGTTTTCAGATAGCCAAGACACTGAACAGGAGCAGCTATGCGTTGGTATTCGGCATGAACAGTTTTGTGGGCACGGTCCTCCAGAGCATCCTCACTGCCGTCGCCATCAACACCAAGTCTCTACAGCTCACCATCACGTCGCAGGTAATGCAGTACACACATAGCATACATTGAGTTCACGAGATGATTAGCGCTTACCTGTATGTCCATGTACTTAACATGTTACATAGTCTTTGTATGTTATTTGCTAATACACTGTAAGTAGAGATTTGAGTAAAATTAACTTTTTGAAACTGGGGTTATAAAGAGCTTTCACAATAAGTTAGAAATGTCACTATACACAATATAACTAGGAAAAGGGAAAAGAAAAAGGAACTGCATTTGAAGAAATAAATTAAGTAAGGGCAATGAAGGGCACTGATAAGAAGCCTCAGAACAAAATATTACTGTTTGAAGGGAATTCCATGAACATACAGAGGGAGACAGACCACAAGAGGACAAAGGGAATCATTAATTTCTATGTCATCCACAGTGCAAGTAATCCTCACATTTCTTTTCAGTTTCTTATCTACGCCTCGTGCTTTGCTGCCATTTCCCTGCTGTTCACAGCCAGAGGTGTGTATACCTTGCTCGCCATGAAGCGTCCCACTGGAGGCGGCCAGACAGAGGGAGCCAGCGACCTGCCGGAGGGCTCGCGTCTGTGAAGGCTCTCTGAGACGCAAAAGGCCACGAGGAGTTTGAACGTCACTGTCATCAATTATTGCAGCGGCAGCAGCAGAAACCCATTTGAAGACACTGTGTACATAGATTTACATCAAGATATTTAATCCATCAAAGGGTGACTGCGGTTGAGTCATTTATCAGTCTGTCATCATCAGCAGTCATCTGATCGATTCCACAGACGTGCTATGACTCACATAGTGAGAGTGCAATCCCTATATGTGGCCACTAGAGGACCCTACCTGCACAATGTAAAAGACGAATAAAACCCTACATGGGAGCCCTGTGGTGGATTAATCTGAACACAGGCAGGTCAGACTATCATTCTGTGTGTATGTTTTTAAAGTAAATACAACTAGTATATCAGAATAAGTCAACCATTACAGATTTTGCACATTCAACGCTACGGAATCTTTAAAGTTTTTGCGGTCAAGATGTTGAAATGTTGAAATCTGTTTTGTATGCAGTACGCAGTGGATTTTTTTGGTATGCATTTTTATTTTCTTCAAAACTAACTATGGCTGTGTGCATATTTAACAGTTAAATAGCAGTTTTAGAATGTGGCCTGTCAAAATTACACAGCTGACAGTGACAGTGACCACTTACCACCGATGACCATTTGTACATTACACTTATTTAATTTAAAATGTATACTTATACCCACTTTGTAGTTACCTGTATTATAGTGAAGTATATTATTGCTTTTTGCCTTGCTTAGTACTGAGCTGCTGTTACAAAGAGTTTCCCCTCGGGGATAAATAAACTATTTCTGATTCTGATTCTGATTCTGATTCTGGTCATGTGGGTTGCGTGGACAAATAGGCTCACCCAGCTGTGTATCTGATTACTTTTTCAAGCACTTTTTTCGTATCATGGTTGTGAAGTCACTTCTGAGCGACGTTTGGTAACATACGGGCTCATGTTCCAAATTAAAATCAGGACAATGAAAATATATGTTGTGGTTGCAGTAACTCGCATAATTACACAATAAATACTAAAGACAGGACTACGTGTTAGATAGACACTTCTAAGAATATAATTTATAATTTAAAAATGAATACTTTTTTTAAATGTTTCATATTCCCTACATGCATATTAACTGTGCTCACTTATCTGTAAGCATGCCTGATCCACAGTGGGTCTAATGTTTGCTCCTTGTGCTTGTTGGTTGATTGATGAAAACAAATCTGCAAACACAATCGCAACCGAAGGCAGAATCATTTTTCAACCGCTGCTTATCAGGCCGGCATGATCACTTATGTAAGCTGTGTTACAAAAGCTGCACAGCCTCGCCAGCACAAACAGCCTGCTCTCGTTATATTCAGTATCGTGGCTTTTCTAGAAAGCACCTTCTCCACTGCTACTTAAAGAACCGCACCCTGGTTCTGTCATCCCATCCCAAGTCCCCCTGCCTCTCGGCTCGCTGCTGATGCTTTCACACTGAGTCAACAATAAGCTGGGGGGTGAATTTGGTGAGTTAGGGGCACTGTTAGGTGCAATAACAAAGTGAGGGAGCATAACTTTAAGCCTAGAAAACAAAGGGGGTCTGTTACCTAGCAACAACATGTTGCTTAGAGCCTTGTGCAAAAAGGCCTGATTCTGTCCGCTGTAGCTACTGATGTTTGTGTGTGTGCAACCACTTTTTAAAAAATATATTTAGGGGCATGCTTGCGCAAATTTATGTTTCCAAGAAGTAAAAGGAGTAGGACTAATTTGCTGTCATCATCCTCCTCCTTGGAAAAGCGACCTGGTTAAAATCGGCGCAGCGCTGTGATTCTCGGCGGGTGGTGTGTGATGAACCTGATGCCCTAACTCTGCGTGTTTGTGATATTAGCCTATTAGCAATTTCTGTCCTCATTCGTAAACACCATACAGCAGTCGGACAGACAGAAAACAAATGGAAATGACCCTCCATTAGTGGTCAGATGATGCATGTGTAATCACTTGTCTCCTGACCTATAATTCTTAATTACAACAGTAAGATAATTAGGTTCCAAGATGGATGACAGGGGCAGCTATTAGCTGGGATGAGCTGGCATATTGTATGCGCCTCACATGCTAATTGACCATATCTCGACGATGGCATGTCCGGTGCTTTTGTCTGGTGTTGTCATTAACACTCTGATTATATGTATAGCGAAGAGGCTGCTTCTTTGCCACTCAAAACTAGGGCATGACAATTAAAAATATCTAACTGCAGCTTCCCGAACATTATCAGGTTTACCTAAGTGTTAAATAGGCAGCCGTATCTTTTTATGTGGTCGGTGAATATACCAGTCAACTTTAACTGTGCTGTTTTTTTCCTGCTTGTGTTAATGTAGGTCATCTGCTCACTAAATGAAGGTGAAAACAGGTGTGCGTCTGGTTGAAGGAAGGGCCAATTGGTTCTAAAGCAGAAGACAGTGTGTTAAACTCGATGCATTTATGTGTGCGCTTGTGTGTGTGTGTCCATACAAAAATGTTGGTATCAGCAATTATAAGTACAGTATCTTATTATTTGTTTTGTTTGTTAATGTGTATTCTTTTCTTAGTATGAGTAGTAGTAGTAGTAGTAGTAGTAGTGATAGCGCCTGTTGGGGCGGAGCGGGTCGTCCACCAATCGGAAGGTCGGCGGTTCGATCCCGGCTTCCCCCAACCATGTGTCGAAGTATCCTTGAGCAACATACTGAACCCCAAATTGCTCCCGGAGCTGTGAGTGTGTGTGAATGGTTAGTTTAATTTGTACTGATGGGCACTCAGCTCCTGCCATCAGTGTATGAATGTGTGTGTCTGGGTAAACGTGATATGTAGCGTGAAAGCGCTTTGAGTAGTCGGACGACTGATACAGTCCATAACATTTAACTCACCCCTGTGCTTACCTGGACAGCCGGTTTCGTGTTCAGGTGAGTCTGAGTAAAAATATCAGTCACTGGGCTGTGGTACGTGAGATGGTGGTGTCTTGCATGTGAGGCTGTGGGTTTTCAGTTTAGGCCATGCAGGCTGCACGGCTCTAGGGATGGCGATGTCAGTCGGGCTGCCGGCCGGTCCTCCGCTTTGGTCCACACTGAAATATCTCAACGACGACTGGACGGATTGCCATGACATTTTGTGCAGACATTCATGTTTCCCTTAGGATGGTTTGTAATTACTTTGGTGATCCCTTAACTTTCCATCTAGCGCCACAACATTTCTATTTTTCAAATACTTTGGTTTGTATTCAGTACCCAGCTGTACTTGAACGTAACGTGAACATGGTAAATATACCTACTATAACGTCAGCCTGTTGACATTGTCACTGAGAGCATGTTAGCATGGCTGGATACTCTTTGTCTTGTTTGCTGTTACTTCAGCTATAAGGGTTGTCTTTTTTTCAATTTCCAATTTCTAATTCATTGTTGTTAAAACTATTGTTTCGCCATCCGCCCTTTCGCTGCGGTATTGCTCATGATCCCTTTAAAAGTTTTCCAGTGCCAAACAACATCTGCTGCATCTTGTGGCATGTTGGGAAGACAGAAGCACAGTAAACATATAGTGACACACATAGCTGCCCAAGTACATTATTTTAAATATTTATCTCAGCGTATCGAACTGATAAGTTTGCTTGATTATATTAAGTTTGGCTTGTCTTAAAGGGTCACTTCAACCCATTCACAAATACCCTACTTCCTCACTAACAGTGGGATGTCTTTATATATACTTATGTATTATTCCTGGACACACACACACTTCAGATTATTGAAATGACATTTTTTTATGCTATGAGCACCACAAATTCAATTCAGCTTACCTCCATTATAAGAACTGGATACCACTAGTTATAACTGATAGATTTGCTGATGTTTTTTGGAGTGAACTGGTCCTTTCAGGCATTTTATGTAAACAAGGAAAACAGCTGACATTTTCACTTCTCTAGTAGAAAAAGTTCAGGTAACCCAGCTAATAACATTAAGGATGGCTCCGTTCTATTTAAGTGTCTCAGTAAGTCATGACAGTGTGACAGTGAGCCAGTATGCACATTACCAGGGCCCTGAAACTGAAGCAGCTGAAGGACATTCAGCCATTATCAATTTCATTATTCACTTTTGCTTTTCCTGCCGAAAACTGCTCAAAATGTCTTCGGTTAAATGTGTTTCCATTTGAGAATTATTTCCCGGTATTGATTTGCTGTCAAGTTGACTGAAATTTGCAAAAACTGCTGCCAGAACAGGGTTGGGATAATGGAGAAGTCTTCATTTTTTCTTTTACAGTTGATGCTTCCTCGTGGAGCATT
Organism: Coreoperca whiteheadi; assembly: GCA_011952105.1. Lineage (NCBI taxonomy): Eukaryota > Metazoa > Chordata > Actinopteri > Centrarchiformes > Sinipercidae > Coreoperca > Coreoperca whiteheadi. The sequence goes on along the minus strand of CM022489.1, from coordinate 4,329,934 downwards.
TCAAGGAATAGCTGCCTCTTCCTGTGAATTCCGGCTTCCACATAAACCCACACTCGTTCGTAGCTGGAAAGGGTGTGTACAGTTTATTCGGTTGTGGTCATTCTTTCAGAGAAAGATGCTGACTATACAGTGTTGTCAGATAAAACAAGGAAACGGGTTCATACCCGTTTACTATTACACTATCCGCTGTTCAGCAAATAAAGAGCAGCTACACACCTAATTGCAGTTTGCTGAAGTCATACAGTCATCAGTCCCTCCTCTGAGAGAAAAGGAAACGACCAGCACTTCACTTGCGATGGATTTTTTATTGAATTAGAGGCAGAAGTACTAAAGATAGATGCATCAATGACCTTGATATCGTAATACTTTGGCTGACGCATGGGTTTTCACACCTTTGCACATGTTAAAATCCTCATGGACCGCGCAGGTTTATATGCAGTGTGATAACGGTTTTATCTCAGCACTGTTATTACTGAAAACATAATGCATTTGCTTTTTTTTCACAGGACTATAGTACAAAAAAATAAGAAGTTCCCGATCACAAAGTCAGATCTCAAAGTTCAGAACGAGTCAACAGAACTTTACAGCACGGGGGAAAAGAATCACATTTCAAGTGTGCTTGACTTTTTTTTTGTCGCACTTCTAACAGCAGTATATCCAGGTTTTTAGGAAAAGATACATTCAGCAAAATACATCAGTTCAAATGTGTTTATTTTCTCTGGTTTTTATGTGTGCGTGCATCAAAAACCTTTTGCTGCTGCACTAGGGTCCTTTTTAATTTAAAATATAGTTTTGCTGAAAAAAGAGAAATGGAAATGGAATAGAGTCAGATTTTCAACCTGTGTGTTTTATTTATTATTAATGACTTTTGAACATTCTTTTTTTTTTACACTTGGGACATTATTTCATTTTATTTAGCTATTTACTAATTGAAATAACAGACTCAAACAATAATTTCATTGATTTCCCAACTGAAGCCATGTACTGTAAGTCTACCCCAGTTTTTTTGAGGTTGTCAGGTGACTTCCTTTTCTTTTCTATTTACAGTTACATGTACGGTCAGTAAAGACAGCCGGGGCATTTCCCTTAATAGAGCTATTAGTCAACAGTACTGTAACTAACTCTACAGGCGTGGTCCTTATTATTTATGATTTTATTGTCGACGCTTTTTGCCTGTCACTCCCACTGAGCACCCTGTAAAGGGACAATAAACACTGAACTGGCTTTCTATTTGGTGCAACATATCTGGCTTTGATGGATCAGTTCACAACAATTTGGTTTCAGTCTTGTCTTTTATTTCAAAGACTGTCACATATAATCACATTAAATGTCACACGTAGATTCCACACAATGGCTGGGGGCAGTTTTGGGGGATGAGTTAAATGGACTGCATGTATACAGTGCTTATTATCCAAAGCGCTCATTTACACACATGCCAGGGATCAAACCGTCAACCCTGCGATTAGAGGACAACCTGCTGAGCTATAACTGCCCCGGGCTTTAACTTCACCACTACTTTTTCCCTCCTCCATGGACCTTGGAAGTAGGTTAAGTGCCAGAAATTCTATACTGCCCACTAGTCTGGTGTATCTTTGCAGGGAGTGACAGGATCATCTCGGCACTTTCACTTGATATAATTTTCAACTGAAATGGCTGACTGAAATGGAGAAAAGTCTGCATGCTACTGTAGTTGATGCAGACTATGATGCAGAATGTGCTGCAACTTATACATGGCACACTCTGCTCGCTGAATCATACTGTGTACCCAATGAATCCTTTACAATAGGGCAGTGTATTGAAGATGTCAAAGCTCTGCCAGGTCAATCTGGGAAAAACTAAGATCTAGTTCTATTAGCCTATTACATATTGTAACTCTAGTTCAATGAATACAGGTTGAGCCCTGTAATAAGCTCTGCTGGCTTACTTCACTCATCTCTGCAGAGCAGCGCACCGGAATTTGCCTTTACTGGTTTGACCAATCAGGATCCAGGAAGAAAATTTCCCTTCTGTGTCAGCAACTATTTAGATTTCTGGACAGAGTTGGGGTGATTCAGTCCTCATTGACTTAACAGCCCAGGACATGTTAGTGCATCAGTTAGTACCGACGGCCTGCTGGTGTCGCCCTCCAGTCTTCTCACCCCTCTGTCAGTATCACATGGCAGGCTCGTGGGTTAACGCAGTGGCACGTGCGAACCGCAGAAGGAAGAGACCTGTGACACGTTTCTTTCTGCTAAACATGCGAGCCATCTATTATTCAATAAATTGTAATTATATATGTCATGTAAAACCGTAAAACCACCATTAATTGTTAGCTCCTGGGTCCTGCGGAGTAGGTAGCTAAGCATATAGAAAGATTTGTGTGTTTGGCAACAGTTTGGAAAAGCGTTGTTCAGCATTTATATATACTACAATTTCAGCATTTTCATCATAAGTGTATTGGATCCGTCCTCTACTCTTATGTTTTACACATTAAATTTGTCGTTATAACTTCCAATAAATGTTTTATACTGCACTGCCATAAAGTTGAAGGATATAATGAAATCCATCTTGCACACATATTCTGTTTACTATACATCACTGCGCTGCCACGGTCAACAAGTGTTTTTTGTGACATTGGAGGCTCAGTGCTCTCTGGAATGGGTTTGGTGAACTTACAGTAAACAAAATGACATCAGAGTGTCTTTAGGAACCTTTACGAAGCCATTTGGAAAACTCTGAGTCAGCCAGCCCTGCTTGCCACCTTGACAGACAGGGGTGCCCTCGACCTTAAATAGATATGATGGTGGACAGTATGTTGATAAAGTGGAATTTCTATTAAAGAGTTCCTTGTATAGGCAACATGAAGCAACTCCTAACAATAATGCACTACAGAGTTCTCGTTCCTTCATGTTAGAAAAATCTCACTCAAAGGCGACAGAGTCACTGGAATCTCGATCAAAAGCTTTACTTGCACAAGGAATCAAAACATGCACTTCACAGTACAGACTTGACTACTGGAGCAATTCCATGCAGCCCTTTAAATGCATGCAAACAAGCCAGGCTATGCCCAGGAGTTACATAATACATAAGGACAAGGTTCAGTCTTATTCTTCCAGTTATCTTCCAGCTGCAGCTGTCACTGAGGCAAGTTCCTGTTTCGTCTTGTACGTCAATGATTTCATTACAAGCATGTCAATGATTTCAATGATTACAAACACAACAGATAGTACAAGCACTTATCTTGTGCAACAGTTTAACATCCTAGATTTTCCCATCACTTTACCAATCTCACTCAAATCTAGCTTTGATGTACTATTTTAATGATTTGAAATGGTTTACCTCTCTCTTATCAGATAATTGTTGATCAGATCGTCTAACTACGTGCAGATGCTCACAGGCCATGCAAATGTGATCTTCTGTGAACCAAAATTTGTAATAATTATCATTTTATGTCACAAATTATAGACTTTTGAGTCTCATTAATAAAAACAAAAAGAATGATCTATTTTACACACCACTACAATGGAACTGAAATAACAGTGAAAATAACTGCTTACAAGCACGTCGCTTGTAATGTAAAATCATTTTGAATCCTTTTTAATTATGATTTTGTAAAGTTGTGGAGGCGTTGATCAACAGGAAGCATTATTCCAGGATGTTCCTTCTTATAGGTCTAGTCTTCAGATCTTAGCAAGTGGCATTTGAAGTGTGTTAAATGCCAAACAGAGCTGGGAGACTGTGCACGCCAGACAATGTGAAAGACAAATTACTTGATGAAGTAAGGACATGCAAAATTTTTGCTTCCGGGAGGATTTCTGATTAGTCATCCAGAGAGACAGAGAGAGACAAAGACGGTGTCTGACTGGAAAACTACGATACAAGCAGCTCTCCAGCTGCCACGTCATGAAGGTCACACATCCCTGGTCAATTATGTGGGCGAACATTTCTCATCACTCCCTTTGTGGCCTGCTTCCTCGCATCTGAAAAGGGCTTTGGATTACGCATAGTTTTAGTTTCTGCTCACTGTAATGTTTTCAACTGCTGGATGACATTAGCAGGCAGAAGTAAATAATTGTGCAAACTGTATTTGAAAGAGCTCATGTGTGAGCACAATATCCTTTCTCGGCCGTGAGGGTTCATGAGCACAGACGTTTGCTTTTTGTACGTCGCTCTTTTTTCACCACGTAATGGGTGATTCAGGGGATACGCTTGTCATAATTGCCAGGTGAGCCTGGAAAAAGAGAAAAGGAGAACCCATGCGCTCCTACAGCGGTGTCACTCCTGACCGGAAGTGCACCAAATGTTTTCTTCATTTTCCTTCAGATGGTATTTGCTTTCATTAGCCCTTCGCCCAACAACTCTTGTGGGTATGCGTTACTGAGTTACGAACACCTTTTTTCATTGATGTATCATATAATTCTGGATGGTTGGGTGTCCTAAAGTGTGCGCCGTTATCCAAGTGAACTGAACCCTATGCACTCACTACTGTAATGTACCGCAGTGTATCATACAAATTAGTTACTTAATTAAGATTGTGATTTGTGCAGTGATTTAGGTAATATATGGTTGCACAAATATATTTAATTTGACAGTATTGATTAACTGTGTCATACTTTGCACAGCGCATTGCTGTGGATAGGTTAAGTCAAGTCATTTTCATTTATATAGCCCAATATCACAAATCACGAATTTGCCTGACGGGGCCTTACAATCTGTACAGTGTACAACACCCTCTATCCTTAGACCCTCGATTAGGATAAGGAATCAAGGGTCTACGGTTAGAGGGATAAGGTCTGTGGGTGTGTGTTAAGGTAAAATAAGCTGTCAGATAAATATTGTAAGTGTAAACTGAAGTGGTCATGCCTGCGTAAGCACACATATGCATGCAAATGAATAACCAGTATAGGGACTGTGGGTACATGTACATAAATAATGTAATGGTATTGATTAAGGGCCTCATTATTACTACAGCCATGATTACAGTTTTTTACAATTACTAACTCACATTTTTTCAAAAGTCTTAAAACAGCTACCATTGGGCCATCCCCCCCTATTAAAAATGAACAAATCACCTACTGAATACAACACTATGCATATTCACAGTACATATACACATACATAGGAGAGCTACAAATATAGAAATACAACAGTGCTGGTCAACCCTGCCTTCTGCATTTGGCCACATTTTTCATCCACATCGCACCTTGCATCTCTCTTGCAATCCACCAGGGAAATCATTTTTTTGCATGCCTGATCCATCCCTGGCAATCTTCTGCAGATATGTCTAGACATCCAGCATTCATTGCGTCCAAGAGGGACAACTAATCATTTGGCTGGTGGCCATACACTTTCAACCTCCATGAGAAAAATATGTTCTCCATGGGGTTGAGGAATGCAGAGTGAGGTGGAAGGAAAAGACACTTCATCATGGGATTGGCTGCAAACCACTCTGTGAAAGGTCACATCGTCCCGTACAATTACAAAACCTTCTGGAGTTCATCTCACGTGCCCTATTTCCTCACCTGACCCAAGTCTGCCATAGAGGTCATCAGGAAATGAAAATAGGCACTCCAATTCAGAGTTTATGCATTTTTTTTTTATCTCTTTTTAGTAATCTTAGGTTTTTAACGTAAATGTAACAGTTTTGACAACAAGCAAAATTAAGTGTAAAAACATAGTTTTGGTGGTGGGTGCGTTTGAGTGACAGTTCATGAAATTTAAAAGATCCATCCATCCATCCATCCATCCATCTTCTTCCACTTATCCGGGGCCAGGTCGCAGAGATGCTCAGACAGCCCTCTCCCTAGACACTTCCTCCAGCTCTTCCGGGGGAATACTCAGGCGTTCCCAGGCCAGCCGAGAGACATAGTCCCTCCAGCTTGTTCTAGGTCTTCCCCAGGGCCTCCTCCCAATTGGACATGCCCGGAACACCTCCCCAGGGCGGCATCTGGGACAGATGCCCGAGCCACCTCAGCTGACTCCTCTCGATGTGGAGGAGCAAAGGTTCTACTCTCAGCTCCTCCCGAGTGACCGAGCTCCTCACCCTATCTCTAATGGCGTTCCCAGCCACACTACGGAGGAAACAGACCGCCTGTATCCGGGATCTTGTCCTTTCGGTCATGACCCAAAGCTCATGGACATAGGTGAGAGTAGGAACATAGATCGACTGGTAAACAGAGAGCTTCGCCTTGCAGCTCAGCTCTGTCTTTACCACGACAGACTGGTACATCGACCGCATCACTGCAGAAGATACACCGATCCGCCTGTTGATCTCCTGTTCCATCCTTTCCTCACTTGTGAACAAGACCCAAAGATACTTAAACTCCTCCAATTGAGACAAGAGCTCTCCACCGACTTGAAAGGGACAAGCCACCCTTTTCCGGCTGAGAACCATGACCTCTGACTTGGAGGTGCTGATTCTCAACCCAGCCTCTTCACACTCAGTTGCAAACGGCCCCAGTGCACACTAAAGGTCCTGGTTTGATGAAGCCAACAGGATAGCATCATCTGCAAAAAGCAGAGACGAGATCCTGTGGTCCCTAAACCAGACTCCCGCCGGCCTCTGGCTGCGCCTAGAAATCCTGTCCATATAAATAATTCACAGGACCAGTGACAAAGGCCAGCCCTGCCGGAGTCCAACATGCACCGTAAACAAGTCTGGCTTACTTCCGGTGATGCAAACCAAACTCCTGCTCCAGTCGTATAGGGATCCGACAGCCCTTAGCAGAGGGCCTCAGATCCGAATGCCTTCTCCAGATCCACAAAGCACATGTGGACCGGTTGGGCAAACTCCCATGAACCCTCCAGAAACCTGGAGAGGCTACAGAGATGATCCAGTGTTCCATGACCAGGACGAAAACCGCATTGTTCCTCCTGAATACGAGGTTTTACTGTCGGCCGAATTCTCCTCTCCAGTACCCTGGCATAGACTTTTCCGGAGAGTCTGAGGAGTGTGATCCCCTGTAGTTGGAACACTACACATTTGGAACACTACACATTTGAAAGATGTGGTAACTGAATGCAATTTGTGTGAAAGCAATGAAAAGTGATCCACAGTTTAGTCCACATTGACTTCTGTTGTGCTGACTGTGTGAAGATTTGAAAAAGTGAAGTTGGTATAAAGAATGTGAGCTAGCAATTGTAAAAAACACTGTAAAAGCCTCCTAATTTAGGAGCATGTCTTTAATTGAATTTCCTTAGATATTGCTCTGAATTCATTTATAACTGTAAATTGTTCAAGCTATTTATTTTAAATCACCACCCGACCCTTAAACTCTGTAAATGTGTATGTGTGTGTGTGTCTGAAAGGGAGGAGGAGAGAGAGCCAGAAGGACAGAGACTTAAAACACTTGTGTTGGCAGTGCTTTGCACGGTTTTGTGTGTGTGTGTGATTTTATGTAACACTTGGTTGTCTATTCAGTGGAAAGGATCATCTATCCTCTGCCAGGCCGCCTCCTCCACACTCTGCTCCTTGCAGATCCTATCTTCCCGCAATTAGATAGATCTTTTCCAGTCTCTCTTCATTCTTTAAGCTCTAATACTTGTCACATACCATCTTCCATATGTTTTTGGGTACAAACAAATAAAGGTGCAAATGTTATCCACATATGCATTGTCTTTGTGCATGTGCAATATTTACTAAATCATCTCCCATGAAGACGGATTAGAGACCAACTAAAAGAACGCTACCGTCTGAGTAGCAGCATGCGTAAACTATAAATGATGTGTTACACGACATCGTTCTGTGCACAGATGCACATGAGCCTTTACATTGATGAGATGAGGACTGTGCTTTACAGAAAAAATGCTTAAATTTCTGTGTGCAGTTTGCTATGAAACTCAACATTTATGTAAAAAGATATGCTGGAGTTCATGTTTACAGTAGGGCGTGCAGAAATGTCTGACTGTAGAGAACATGTAGTGGTCTTTGCTTCTAGAGAGCAAAATACATAGAATTATACTGTATATCATAATATGTGAAATATTTAGTCTTGCCCAGTAATTAAGTCTCCTTTCTAGTCTTTATCCCCTCATCGTTGTACCCTTTGTCTTTTTCTGTCACATGTTCTAGTGATTATTTACATAATCTAATATTTCAAATATTCTGTCAATTCAGTTTTTGATTTATACTTTAGTTCATAAAAAGTCAGAAAACTGGGAAAAATGACCATGACATGGTCTGAAAAAGTTCCCATAGCTTGTTTTTGTCCACTTAAGAGTTAAAAGCCCCAAAATATTCAATTTACCATGAGACAAAAAGATGAAAATCATCACATTTGGGAAGCTGGAACCATCATATGGGCATTTTGCATGATATATTACTTTTTCCTTTTCAAAATTGTCAAACATGAATGTCAATCTATTAATCAAACTAGTTAATTCAGCACTGAATGAAAGCAGATGTGCTATAAAAATCAAAAAATCATTTTAGTTTCCAGCCTTCAGCAGCCTTATTCCAGACCTCTATATCCACCCCTAGCCCCCCACCTCCCACACATATTTGTTTCTATCTCCTCAACCACAAAATCACTGAACTGCGCTTCTCCCCTTCACAGATGTGCTCAGGTTATCCTTGGAGAGTTCCCTGTGCAAACAAATCCCTCTTTCCCCCTCCGTCTCTCTCTGATTCCACCCCCTCTGCCTCTCCCTCTATCCATCTCGCCTGCTCTCTCCCCCCATGATTTCACACCACTGAGCATGCCGTGTGTAGCTCCCACTCGCTGGCATCAGAAGCACTAGATATCTTCAGTTCCGAGCTGTGCAGATTCGTACAAATACACACCAGCATTGGCGAGACGGAGGCTGCGCACTGCCGAAACACACGTTGGGGATAGGCAGTGGCAAAACAGAAGGGGAGAAAGAGTCCAGCAGCTCTCGCACACACACCGGGACTCAAGGTAAAGGATCCATATTCATTTATCGGATGGCAGTGTTATGTAATTCTGCTGTGGACACAGAGCTCTAGGCATTATGTGGGACTTTGTCATTGTTAAAGGTTCATGGGGCTGATTTTTATCTGCCGCTTTGAGTGGAGGCTTACTGTTAAATCAGGGAAAACACTGTTGATGAAGTGATTTGACGTCTATTTTGGCTAATATTGGAAACAGTACTCAAACTATTGCAGGAGAGAAATACAAGGAGTGTTCTCCTATTACCTAGCTAATTTTATGGGTGTTTGTGTACACTTTGTGTGGCTGCATGTCCAAATTGCTACCCAAGTGTTACTCTAGCATGCTTTCAGTGCCATTTCCTGTGAGCACTATTGAAAATCAGTTCACACCCTCCCACCTTCCCTCCCTTGATGCTGAAAGCTCTGAGGGCTTTGCAGTCCAGTAAATGTCACTCATCAGAGCTATCAAAGATGGAGTAGGGCTTTGAAGCCCACACAAGCGCCAACTCAGGGTGCGACGTATCCAGACCCCTCCCAGAACACTCAGATGTTCCAGTTTTGAACCCTTCTACTCCTACTCGCCCTATCTTTGTATGTCATCGTCAATGATACTCGTCACATCTTGTGAAGTGTTAATCAGTGAGCATTAGAGGTACAGGTAGGAGGATTTTGTTATCTTTTGACCGGGCCAGGCTAGCTGATTCCCCCTGCTTCCAGTCTTTGTGCTAAGCTAAGCTAGGTGGCTGCTGGCGATAGCTTCTTATGTACCATACAAACATAAATATGGTATCGATCTTCTACACCGCAAGAAAGCGAATGAGCTTTTGCCCCAAAATGTGTTATTATATTATTTAACCATTCCCCTCTAGTTCCCTAATCATGCTAATCAAGTTACCAGGAGCAGATGTTGTAGGAAAACAAATAAAATATACTGACAGTGAAGGTTTTTAAGAAACTTTCAGTGTGAACATTTTGCGTTGGTAGTGAGCAGTTTGAAGACGCATTTAATATATGTTTACTTTCATATAGCCAAATACCACAAATTTGCCTTAAAGGGGCTTTACAATTTCTACAGCATTTGACACCCTCTGTCCTTAGAACCTGCTTTCGGATGAGACAAAAAACATTTGAGTGGGGTAAAAATGGAAGAAACCTCAGGAAGAGCAACAGAGGAGGGATCCCTCTTCCTCATTTCTGCTTATCCCTGCTGTTAATTGTCAGGCAAAATGCCGCACAAAAAAACACGCATAATCTGGCATTATTACATGCCCCACATATTTTATTTGCTAATGCACAGTGGTTGTTTATGAATGTTAATCTTAGGAGGTCTGGTTGGCCCGGGTTTTGAGATATAACCTCCACGCAAATACAATGAAGGTAATTGCACAAACATGCTATTCGTTCAGTTTTCATTGTGGATCTTTTGTTCGGTTGAAAAAACATCCAGTTAAAACTGCTGCCAGCCAGGTCTGTGGATTTTCCAGAGTTACCAGAACGGTGACTCTGGAAAGATACATTTTATAAAATATAAAAACAAAAGAACAATATAAAACAAAATTCCGTTCACTGCCATAGCATTCGGCTGGCAGCAGAAATCTTAGATGGAGATATTTAAAAATCTAGGTTTATAAAACCAAAACTATCTGCATGGTCAGCTATTGCTAGAGGTAAGTGATCAAATCGTTTTTGAAAATTGACAAACACGTCACATAGCCAATACAGGAACACACCAATTATGTTGTGAACTGTTTAAGAGCTAACTGATTCTAGGTCTGCTGTCACAGTGTGCAGCAGTATTGACACTACATGTAGTGATTCAAGCAAGTGCACTACTGTAGCTCAACACTACAAGCCAGTGTGTCCTTGCTACCTGTATATGACAAGACAGAGTAGACAGAGCGACATACCCAGGAGTGGGGCCACTTTCTGCGATGTAAAATCGGTTCCCTGGAACAAACTGATTACATACAAGGCTAAAGGCAGGATGAGAGACATGCCCAGTCTGTAGCACTGAGCAGTTAAAGCTGGAAGGAACAAAGCACAGGTCCAGATTTAAAAACCAGTAGAGTAATGCACACCTCTATCACAGGGTTTGTTAAGCATGGCGGTCCGCCACAGAACTGACAAATTCCTTCCAGGCTTTCTGTACCTGGACAGCTCTCCAACTTTGTTCTGTAAACTTTGAGCCAAGATTAAAAATCTAAGATTTGCATGTATATTTCTCCTCCAGACAGCACTGGATTGTTGCAGCTCTTTGGCAAAACCCAGGTTCTTACTTCTTACTCTCCTTATCCCAACACTACCTGAACCAAGAGAATTCAGGAACCATACAAAGCCCATTCAGTCCAGTCACATCCAATTATGTTCGGATTTAGCCTACAGAAGATGACATGTTCTAATTTTATCACCTAGAAGCTGATGCAATGGTGTGTCCATATCATTCTGAAAACCCCTGGCACGCATGTGCTTTTAATGGTCCTGTCCAGCCAGTGACAGGCAGATTTACTTGAGCGTAATCTGACATAGCAAGCGGTGAGTAAAATACTTGGCCAAAGATTGAGAAGCCTTGTCTGCCCTTGTCTCCCATTACCCCTAAGGTGAGTGAGACCGGTATGAGCTTCAAGCACACACAGTTTTGAGATTTGTCTGAGGTGAAAGCAAAGATGCATAACAGATTATTAATACAGAATATAAAGATTTTCAGAGGCATGATATATTGTGACAGTAGCTGTGAAAAGCTGATTAGGATTCTAAACAGCCTGTGCTGAATGAAAATAATTTTGCCATTGATTGTGTTTGATTTGAGTTAATTTACTCACCAGAAAGTTAAAGCTGCACTAATCAGTATGCTACCTGCCCAGCAACAAACTGCAGACAGACATAGCGGAAAACACATTGGTACATTTAACAACCTTTAGCAGAGTTTTTGGAGACAAACAGAGCTAAATCGAGCTAAATTGAATATTGGACTTTAAAAGGACATTTGCAAGTGAGCAGAAACATGACTCAAAATGAATGCAAATTTTTCTCTGTGCACGCTAGAGGTGTAAATAGGCAATTGGCTGCTAACACGTTCGCTTTATGAGTCCATGATTGCACCAAGTAGCCAAAAACAAAAAGATTAGCGCTGCTTTAACTATTTTCTTACTATAGTGTGTTTTCCCGACAAGTCATCAAACCGGAAGTTGGCCATATTGGCGATACTGAACATAAACAATGCCACTGAACGGAGCGGAACTCGCAAACTTTAGCTGATTATTTCTGCTGAAAATGGTCAATTATTGTCGTGTTTTAGGCTACACTAATCGGTCGGACCGGGAAAAAAACATTTGAAGTGTTATACACTGCCAAAAGTAGTAAAAAATCACGGAAAAGAGGGCAAAACACTGTGAGGAAAGAAGGCGTTTTTTGTTGGCCAAACTGAACCAGGATTTCAAGGGAAAGAATCTTGACAACATTCGCGTTTGTTCGTCTTATTTCTTGTCAGCTAGGTGAATAACAAATTTTGTGGTGTAACAGTATACGCTCATATTGATATTACTTTGCTCTTTGTTATTTCTTGGCTAAAAATCAGATTCTAATCTCATTTCTTAAACCTTCTCCTATAGTACGAGACTTGCATATTTTCTGTAAAATGTTATTGAAATTTAGTAAATGGTGCTATATTTATTATTACTGTATTCTAGGTAAAAGATCGGACCTGTACAAGATTACAGACTGGGTGCCGTGCGTTAATATGAACGGAAAACAAGGACCACGATCACCTGAGGACTCACTGACGTCACACTGCAAACGTCTTGTAAATTGAACATAGCAGAAACACAAGGATGCTGCTGCCCATTCTTCGCTTCTTTTTTCATGGTTTAGACATAATAAATGAGTAGAAATTAGTCTTCAGTGCAATCCATGCTGTTGTTTACATCCGAGTATCTCCAATATGGTCGCGCATCCGGTTAACTGACGAAACCGTGACATAGGTGCAAAGCCCTCTATTGACATGCGCTCGTCAACTGGCCAGTCACGATTAGCCTTTGGACTGATTAGCGAGCTAGCCAACCGGGTTAATTGGGCTGCATGGCTCCAAAGTAGCTAAGGTTAAAGATATATTCATCAGGAAACTAACTTGTACTTAAAAGGCTTTTTTTTTTTATTAAACAGTGGTGTAAAATATTTTCAACTGACCCTCTTGCAACAATAACTAAGCTATTTGCAAACACCACATGATGCCATAGCTTGGCTTGGCTTATCACATTCATGCATACTGGAGTGGTGACAATTGTTAATGAGCAAACCCCTCATTTAATCTTCGTTAGCAGAAACCAATCATTTGTTTATTTAAAATGATTAACGTGTCCCATGTTGCCCAAAAATGTCCCCCCCTCTGACTGTACCATATGCACCTGACAACAGTTTCTACACGCTGGTTCTTCCCAAACCAGCTGCTTACATATTATAAAGTGGCTTTCCACATCTAGGAAGAAACAAGGAACCCAGACTGTCAAAAGCCCAAAAGATGACTGATGTAAATAAGATTATATATAAATGTTTATTTTGTCGGCTATTTCTTCCATTCTATGCAGCGATTATCTTCAGCACATATAATATGTTCAGGTGTAGCTTTGATTTCACTTCTGTGTGAAGATTCAAAATATGACCTTGAAGGAAATTTGCCTGTAATATTGTAGACAGGTGACGTGTCCAGGGTGTACCTTGTCTTTCACCTGATGCATACTGGGACACGTGAATAAAATTAAGAAAATGCAAGCATAGGAATAGCAATTACTGTATATTTGTACAGACCCCCAAGCTGCTTCTCTATTTTTGCCCGGTCCAAGTTATGATAATTTAATGGGCATCTTTCATTGTCTGCACAAAATCACAGTTGAAAATAAATAGGTGCATGTGTCTGACAAAAATCCCTATTTGGTGAATTACAATACTTAGAACATGTAGCAATGTTATTAAAAGCTATTACCTGCTTTTACATTTTTATCAGTGCAAGTCTTCCACAAAAAAATTGGCAACAGCAGAACACCTACAGGCAGGAGAGTAGTATTAATCCAAATGAACATGCGTGTACCTCGGTGGAAAGAGGATACAATTATGAACGTAGTAATATTTGTAGCACAGATGGGCAATCTTTTTCAGGTTGCCAAACAAGCTGCAGAGATAGATAATGTGCCATGTCCCCGTAAGGCTTGCCCAGTGCATTTCTATTCTTTTGGAGATTAAATTATAAGCGGCTGAAGCTTGTAAACTGGACACAGATTAAGTTGATACAAAATAGATAAATAGAGGTGGGCCTGTGCGGCAGGGGAGTTGACATTAATCTAACTCTACATGAGCGTACCTTTCTGAGTAGAGAGTAGATGAAAATAGTATCAGGGTGTTATGTGCCGAAAAGCCCCTGGGCAGCTTTATCCCAGGCTGACTTATCAGGCTGTTGAAGTTGAGCAGCGGGCTCAGGTGTCATCACAGAAGGGCCTCAGAGGAGTGAGGGACCGCAGAGTTATGGAACACGATGTATAGTAAGGAACATGATTCACTAGTCAAACGTGTTACGTTTATTACTCATATCGTGCACATTATTTATTTGGAGGTGGACATAATGTTAGGAACAAAGTTGTGCATTCCCGTGCGTAACAAGAGCTCATTCATTAGTTTTTTCAATAGTTTTTAAAGTGAAACACAATTATTTCGAATATTACAAAACAAGTAAATACTAAATGGAGAGAAAAAATGACCACTGCTGTAACCATGTTTCATTTTGTGGGGCAACAGGGGCCAGATGCACGAACCTCACGAGCAAACAAAGACACAAATGCACACGAAGACAGGAATACGCATTATTTTCATCAAAATTATATTCTGTTTTATAAACCTCTTCATAGATAAGTGGATGCAGACACGCTCTTAATCACCTGTTTGCATGTCAGTACTTCTTGCTGCTCTACCCCTTGTTATAACTGTCAATGAAAAGATTGTGCCACGTGGGCGAAGTTCTCCAACAATGTCACAACAGCAGTATGTGACGCTATTAGTCACGGCTATATATAGCACCTGTTTAATAATTCATCACGAGTACCTGTAAGCCCTTATCCATGGTGGTATCTGAATTATTATCATTAACCGTCACAAAGTCAATCAACGATTCACTTTATAGCACTTTTATTGAAACGCACTTTGCAAACTGCTTCAGAGGAGAAAAGGAACAGAACAATCACAATATGACATAAAATGATGCCTACAATTTCAATTAGAATAATTAAAATAATGTACCACACAGTAATAAATCTAAATTTAAAATTAAAACATTTATTTTACAAATCGTTGTCCAGACTGCTAAAAAAAAACCCACATGATCATCTATTATAAATATCAGTTTATGTGTGGGAAATCCATGTATTTTGTGCTTAGACGACGTTTATACATCTGACCCCAGGTCTTTTGCTTTTTCTCATCATTATGCTCTACACTGTATATTCCCTGAAGCATTTTCGGAGCTGGCCTTGACACAACAGGACTCTGTTTACTGAAAACAGCAGTGGCCAGTGTCCTCTGGCACAGGGAAAATACACGTGGGAATATAAAGTCACTTTAAAGCATCTACTCCCTTTAAAAAGATCTGTTACTGTCAGAAAAGGCTCATCATTTTCACTTTTACCAACGTTCACCAGCACTTTTTGCGTTTGTATTGAGTTGTCTTGCGAGACAGCAACAACGCATGGCACAAGGAGACAGGGCAGTGAGAAGCAACGGCGTTTGTAGCTGCAGGTGTTTCCGGCTCCTCGGGGCGGAGTGTGTTGCGGAGTGTCCTGTCCTGAAACCAACCTGAGCCAGCCGAGCACCGCAGACATCTGCCAGGGCAGAAATAAGCCCCAAATCAGCCATGATTCCTCCTTCTCTTGTTCCTAATGGTGGCAACACATCAGCTGGTGGGACACACACTGTGGGCTGTCGAGCTTTTTCCGCTCTCGGCGCAGGGGTACACACAAATACACACTTGCAAAGACAAAACACACAAGCGCGAGACCACAGTTGTGCTCTTGTGACTCAAGTCCCAGGTCTGACAACTTGGCTGTGGAGAGGAAAGGGACATGTCTGGACTTGCCAAAACTGAATTGCCGTTCAGTCACCCTGGATAACTTGTCACAGTGCATCTTAATTAGCCTGAAAACAGCTCAAACTGTCTCGGAATCAATAGAGAGTGAAAGTTAGATAAATGTCATTACATGTTGAAACATTTGTCCCCGATTACGCCTAAATGTGAGAGCTGTCCAGTACTTTGGGATTTAAACATTGATGCCTTTTGCTTGTTCAGCATTTCGCTAAGCCATACCATTGGCACACCCCCCCCCCACCGTTAACAAATCGCCTATTGAATGTAGCACAATAGAAATTCAACCGATAACTTGGAAGAATTTCTTTTATTTACTATATTTTTACCTATAATGAATCTCTGCAAATTGTGCGATTTTACGTTACCGTCCACATTTCTGAACGTGATGATTCCTTTAGTGGCATTTGGCTGAGGATTTCTGAGCCTGTATTCAATTAAAAAAGAAAGAATCAGCACACACAGCGTCTCTGAGGCAAAGTGCTCGACACAGCTCGGCGGTTCTGCAGAGACAAGACACGCAAATGACCCTGTTTTAGTGTGTGTGGAAAAGTTGAGGGGGAGGAGAGCCTGACAGCGAGTGGGGGAATTAATTAACACGTTCATGAATCAAAATGAATGAATGGATATGTGAGAGACAGCTACTGCTAAGTGAGGCTGTAAGAACGCAGGACAGGCCCAGTGATATTGTGAAGGGCTTAGAGAAGACATATTAGACAGGACATTCGCATACATTTGGCTTTTTAAGAAATATGCTTATTTGAAGTCTTGCCGAGGGTTAGATGAGAAGATGAATACCGCTCTCATGTCTGTAAGGTAAATATGAAGCTGGAGTCATGAGACGGTTAGCTCAGTATACGCTAGCTAGCTTAGCATAAAGGCTGGAAACAGGGGGAAACAGCTAGCCTGGCAGCTTTCTTGTCTGGCCATGAAATAGTCCAGCACACTTTTATCAAAACCACAGCGTGTCATTGTTACGCCTCGGTTTTTATTTTTACGGATTAAACAAATGACGTGTTGATTATTGAGCTTTAGCGGTGCTGGTGCTAAGCTAAGCTAACCATGTCCCGGTTCCCGCTTCGTATTAAACTGACAGATATGAGACTTGCATCGATCTTGTCATATCAGTCTCGGTAAGAAAGAGTATTCCCCAAAGTGTTGAACTATTTCTTTAAGCATTCTTCATGGCCTGTTTTACCAGCACAGCAAAATCAGTGCTGTTAAAGGATCTGTCTTTTGTTGATTTATAACAAATCTTGTATACCTTGAATTAGGCTACTGCTATTAGATACGTGTAGTTGAAGTAGTAGCAGTGGTCGTAGTAGTAGTAGCAGTGTTGCTCTGTGTACTGTATTACAAATGTAAAATTCAAATTCTCTTCATATGACTAAGTTAGCTCGTTGTCATTGTTTTTGCCTGGAATACAAGTTTTTAATAGGATATTATCGGCACTATATGAACACAATACAGTGCTATATCTTAACTTTATGACGATTGGTGGGGGATTGTCTCAGATTTAGGACAAGCACGTGATCTGAATAATTGGGCGCACTTCAAAATCTGCAAAAATTTTACTTGACAAGTTGTTATATTTACTTGCATTCAGCATGAACGAGTGCAGGGATGTGACCTGTACTTAAGATGTTCATTTAACTAGAGATGACGTGACGCACCTACATGGGCTCTGTCTTTTATTGTTGACGTCAGTGCAGATATGTGCACCTGAATACACCTGGATACATAATCATGCTCTGCATGGTACAGTAATAAATCTATTAAGCCATACTGTCCACCTATTGGCACCAAGCAAATTTGGCTTTTACCACAATATGCATAACCGAAAAGCAGTGAAACCAGGGTGCGCACCACAGGGGAGCACGATTTGTGAACTTTAGGGGGGGGCGGTCACTAAAATATTGACATCATGCTGTTTTGGCCTTGCGTTTCTATTTTTCTGCATCTTCATAATTATAGATCATGCGTAACATTAGGCTATTGATGTATGATTCCTGCATGAGGGTGATAAAAGATACCAACACTGACTGTAACAAAATAAAACCTCTGACCACAGTTTGTAAGCAGAAGATATTGCAGAGCATATTCGTGTAGATCGATCTGATCTGTCCATTATTATGCAAACCCACGGTTCACAATCACTTTGCAGCACGTCAGCTTATACTACACATAGCTATAGAACTGCAGGGTGTCTTCTGTCAACATCCCAAAATGAGGACATGGAGGGAAATCTGAAAACCTGCATTGCACCAAGTTAGGTAACATCAAAGAAGATGTTCATACACACACACACACACAGACACAACTTCCATGATCTAGATTTTTACTTCTTAATCCACCAACCCCAACGGACAGCTCCGACACTGGAGGTCTAGCGGATGTTGCCTGTACTTTTAGATTCATGAGGCGTACTCGTGTCTATCGCAGACATTAGAGTGCTGTTGCTGTTTTTAGCCTCTTTCCTCCAGGAGCCGGCCTTGCTGCATGGATGAATAGAACACGCACTGCTTGATCCTGACTACATGGATTTGTCAGGGATTTTTATAAATAGCTCAGCAGCAGCACGTGTCTGCACCATACTGCAGACGAAGAATGCAGATCAGCCAGAGAGGTGCAAATTTGTCAAAACCGAGGAGGAGAGGCATGGAGAGACGGCATAACAGGAGGAGGGAGAGGTCTGTTATCATATTATTGACAGTTTGGCACACACCAAGCATACTTATCAACATGTCCACGTCTCTCCTCATCAACTCCACCTGATGACCTTTGTCACATGCTGACACACAAATCTGACCTCCATAAATTGTTGAAGGCTGGTTTCCACTTCCGGTATTACTCAGTTAATTAAAGCTGCCGTCCAATGTGCCATTATTTAATATTTGAATTTCCATTTGTGCATGCCACATAAGAAATCAGGGCCCGATGTTTTTACATGAAATTCAAAGTGCTAATTACAGTCTGACAGCAAATGTTGATGCATATACAATCTGCGTGAAATAACCTCTAGTTTTTACTTATCGCCGTCTGAATGGGGGGGGTGGATGCATAATGGCACCGTTTGAAGGAAGAGGAGCTTGGAGAGCATAACCCAGTGGAGGAATCTGACAAAAGTGAAGCCATCACCGAGGCAAGACAAGCCAAGTTTATTTGTACTGCACATTTCAGCAACACGGCAATTCAATGTGATTTACGTAAGACTATAAAAAGCACCGTGCTCCGAGCTGACGGAGCGCAAGACGAAAGGAGGAGGACTGTGTCTACGTCGATGATGCTTGGTGCTCAAACGCTCATTTGTGTCACAAATGTCGATCTTTTTATGTAAAGATGAAAACCATACTATCATCACTGTCTCTACCTGCTGTTTACGTTCCATCAGGCGCAAAAAAAAAAAATGCACTGCAGAATTATTTCTCGGGCCTATATGTCTAACTTATATATATAAATAACTGTACATATTTATTTATTTTATATGTCACCCTATTTTAATATGAATTTAATTTCCTGTGTGTAGCATGAAGGGACTACAAACTTTCATTTCATTACACAACCTTGTGTCGTAAAATGGTAAATAAATTACCTTGTAACTTTCAGCAACAGGGCAATTCAAAGGGATTTACGTAAGACGTAAAAAGGCATGAAGGGAAAATATATGAAAAGATATACAAACGTAGGGCAACGTTAAAAGACACAGTTGAAAAGCGGTTAGAAGGGAAAGGCTGAAATTAAAGGAAACAGATCAAACCCGAGGAAAAAGAAATTACAGTGCATTTGCATCTGCAAGAGTAGGAGCGGACCTCCACAAACAAACAAATAAGGAAATAACATCAAAATGTATAATATATAAGTGTAAATAAAATAATCAAATATTTATATATTAATAAGCAAATATGTATTAATTAAATTATTAAATAATTGGCTGTAAGGCCAGTAAGCGTAAGTAAGGTGTTGGCATTGCTGCTGTCACTGTATGATAAAGTCATCCTAACAACACTCTTTTATAACCTTCCACAAGTCTATGGAGAAATCTGGCGTAAACCTCAACAGTGACCTTTAGGACATTCATAGTCTGCTACACTCAAAATATCTCTGCCCATTATTTTTGCAGTCCCCTCTTAAAATAACTACTCATTAACAAATGAAATGCACCTCGAGATTATGACTCACATAGATGACTCGCAGACCACTCTCCCAGCCTAGTGCATCTGTTTTATACGTAACATGTGATACATAACATGGGTGTTTCTGGGGCAGAAAGCGTCGCGTCTACAATGCATCCGAAACAAGCTGCGACGACGTCCGTGTTTTTCTTCCTCAGATGTATTCTTGATCGGTCAGAAAAGCTTCTGAAAGACCATGTAAGCTGTTTGATCAACACTAAAACCCAAACAAATGCGCCTCACTGGAGAGTGTGGCAGGTTTCATTGATGTTGTTGGGGTTTTTTTTTTAGTAAAAGCCCGTCTATTTACCTCTCTGATACTCCCACTTAATGGCAAAGCAGACTGCCATCCAATTTTCATTTAAAGGCAATGTCAGAAACCCAAACACAAATGCACATGCTGTCTCTCATGCGCGCACACACACACACACACACACACACAGATATATATAATGTCGGAAAACAACCTGTCAGAGGTAGATGGAGGACACAAAGTGAAATTTTAAAAAGCATTGGCGTTCAGGCGGTGGATGGAGCCCATTAATTCCATCAAATGGCTTTTGGCTGCCTAATGAACAGTCCATTTCGTGCAGTGTTCCCAATTCAAGTTCCAAGCAACAAAACAATCCATTGCTCTAACCCTACTACTGCTCTTGATACCATTTAAGAGACAGGAACACTAAAAATAAAGAAGGACTTATGAAATAGTGGCTTTGTAAGGTGAATGGGCACATTCTATGAATGGAAGGACGGATGGATGCGAGTTGTTTCAGTTAAACATCGTCAGCAGGCATTTGATTGCTCTGGAGACTCTTACGCAACAGATCTGTCACAAACTTAAGAGAAAGATGGGTTTCTTTTATCGGAATGAAGCATGTTTCTGTCGCGAGGACAGGAAAATGATCGTACAGTCCACCGTCATGTCTGTTCCTGACTATGGAGGAAACAAATTGATGCAGTTTATCATCGTGCTCTGCATTTCATTACAGGAAAGAAATATCGTGCTTACTGTGTACTGTTATAAAAAAGTAGAAGGGTGGTCCCCGCTAGCATCAAGCAGAGAACTGCATTCTATCATTTCATTTATGAAGTTCAAATATAACGTTTGAATTTAGAACCACTGCTCAAAAAAACAGAACTAAAGACGTCTGTGATTGTATGTGCTTTGTATGTATTCGTCCTTTTTTCATGTCTAGCTATGTTTCTTTTTCTTTCTCTCTGCTGTACTCGGGTCTTTCTTGCAAAAGAGAGCTTGATCTCAGTGAGATTACCTGACTAAATAAAGATTATATACTGTATTTATAAAGCCAGGGGAGCACCCGTGTAAATGTAGCACTGCTACAAAGCATGTATTCTCAGGTTGTAGCGTTCTCTCATTAAGGTGTAACACACATAGAGCCTCCTTTAGATGTACCTTGTTTGAGGTTTGATGAACAAAATAACTCAATGCTCTACCAAAAAAAAAACCTCTCATTTGCTTTGGAGGAGAGTTAGAAGAGGAGATTAATACCCCTCTCACATCTCTATGGTAAACGTGTAGCTGGAGCCAGCGGCCAGTTAGCTTAGATTGGCACAAAGACTGGGAGAAACAGTCCAAAGGCAAAAAAATATCCACCTGCCAGCACCTCTAGGCGGATATTGTTACCTTGTGACAGAGCCAGGCTAGCTGTTTCCCCCTATTTCCAGTCTTTGTGCTAAGCTAAGCTAACTGGCTGCTGACTGTAGCCTTTTTTTTAAGGCAGTGATGAGAGTGGTACCAATCTTCTCATCTCTCTGCCAGAAATGAAAAGAGAGTAGTTCCCAAAATGTTGAACTATGTCAAAAACAAAAATGTAACCCTGAGATATTTTTGATATAGTTTGGAATGCTTAGTTTGCTTGTTAGAATGGGACGACATCTTTATAACATTATTAAAGGTACGATCTAGTCTTGCTCTATATGAAAAGTTCCCTGAGATAACGTCTGTTATGAATTGGCGCTATGTGCATAAAATTGAATTGAAAAAATTGAACAAACAGAAAGTTGTATCATTCACTCATACGGCACTTACATTTCACAGTTGAAGTCACTAAGACACTTTCTGGTTTATTGCAAAAGGGTATGAAATCTAGCCATAATGACGTCAAAAAGGAAAATCAGACGCAGATTTCATTCAGTCATTCATTTGTTATAGTCCTCAGTTTCCTCTGTCGTGGCCCCATACGTTCAGGAGTGAAGCTTGGAGGATTTTACCTGAATGTACTATGACTGTTTGTCTATCCATCAAGTGGTTTTCATGAATTGTTCCTGTGAAATAGACCTACTTTTACAGAAATGTTTGGCCTTTGATGGAGCATCTTTACGACCATGCCCCATCTGGAGTGACCCGCGTGTCCCGGAGGCGGAACACTGACAAATAGTGCGTGACAGCAGCAGTGTACAAATAAGATGGGGCAGCTTGTGATGAGAGATGGGGATTTGCTTCATTTTAGTGCGTGCAAATCTCAATTTGAGAGAAGTGGGGGGTTTTTGTTTTTTTTATCGTGATCACAATTAATAAGGACCAGCTTAAAGATTATAGAGAAACATTCAATTGTCTATTTTTTCATAGCCAACAAATTAATAAACCTAACTAGTATATTTTTTATTGTTTATTCTTTTGGAACATTCTAGCTGTTGCCAGCCAGTGTGCTAGCACAATGATCATTTTGATGATTAATAAATTAGCTGGACAGTGGAGCATCTGGTACATCTACAATATAGAAATGAAATGCAGAGAGCACAGAGACACGAAGCATGTGCTTAAATCAAGCCGGAGAATGTTAGTGAAATTATCAGAGACAGTGCTGCCTCCGTATCTCAGCCTCCGCAGAACTCAGATGCAGTTATGAATTGTTGCGTAGGAGGCATTCTACACTCAAACAAGAAACCGTTCCAGGATGTGAATTTGGGTATCAGGGATGCTTGAAGCTCCCTTCTGAATGAGGCAGAACCATACTGAATCAGCGTTTTGCATAATGGAGTTGCACCTGTTGTCTACATCCAGTCCAGTCCTGTCCAGTCAGTTGGCCTTATCTCTCTGCATCTTGTTTCTTACAATCAGTCTATTCATCAGGTCTCCCGACAACATTTAACCAGTTATGCATAGTCTAATTGTCTAAAGGGGCAGCCCAACTACATGACATATGATTAGCCACCTTAGTAACAGCTCAAATATGACAGCGGTGTTCTTGATGCTGCCAAGCTTACAGTTAAAATGCATTTTTAAGGTTGATTGGTCTCCAATTGCAGTAACTGAACACACTAACGAATACAAGCACTCAGCATTATTATCACTTTAACCTTCAATTATCCAGGAAAATGAACTAAACATAGTTGCTCTTTTCCTGTTATGCTTTGGGTTCACATTCATGCAGCTTCACACACTCTAAACAACAGTTTCTTGCTGATGGTCCCAGCTCTATTTGGGTTGCATTTTTCACATTTAAAAAGAAGAAAAGAAGTGTTTAAAGTGAAAAACATATCCATGCACCCGATGACGTGAGTCATCATCTGCATACACTGCATCCATAGAAGGTATCTTTTCTTTGTCTCTGCGTTTTGGCTGTATGCTGAGATATACCGTCAGAATAAAACATTACGCATTGTGTGCTTTCTCAGCAGGCTCAGCACCATGAAGACCAGACTTGGCTGCCTGTCCAACAAATCTGACTCCTACAGTGACTTCTCCGAGTTCCTGCCTCCTGCCCACGAAACCACCGCCAGGTGTCTGAAGTGAGTCTGCCAAAAAATCTGGTGTCTTTTTCTGTGGGACTACAAACTCAAGCTTCTGTTGTGTTGAATATATATCTAGACTACTAACTAATTACCTTCAAAGTTTGAACGTTATGGAATTTATTTCAAATTTTGGATGGAAAAGTCGACATTTTTCAGTCTTTTGTATTCTAGTGGGATTTTCATTGCAATGTGTTACACTCCTGACAGCCTGCATGCCAGCAACAAAGATTAGAAATTCAACTTTCTGTTGTGCAGTATACCAAACATTTGCATGGTACAATTTTACTTGATTGTTGTTTTTTAGTACTGCCATAATCAATGTGATATATTTGTGCAAATGGGGTCAGTCATTTTGCTTATTATTGCCTTAATATGCAAGTCCAAGTCATACTAGGCATAACATGTGGGCGGTAAATTAAAGCCTTATGATGCTTAAAATACTTCCAAGATAATGTGTTTTCCCTCCATTTGTCAATCAGTGCAACCCATCTATGCAAAGTAACCCAGCAAGGTGCTTCGAACACATAATCATATCATAGAAACTTAATAGGAGAAATTGTGGTAAAGGTTTGAAATTTCAATTACATTGTTATTGAAAAAATGTTTTTCACAAATAGATTAATTTTCCATATACCATCGACCAAGGTGGGGTAGAATAGCGTTATTGTATCTATTTGTTCTTTAAGAGCGTGTGTTATCGCATCATGTTTTCACCATTTCAAGAGCTAGCTGTTGTTCTTCCTCCATCTCCTCTGCTTCCTCCTGTCATCATATGTAGTTATTGCCAGGTATTACAATTACTTTACAGCCTTGAGCGGAAGAACCACTGTGATCCGAAGACATGTCATACATTTAACTTGGCTGGCAATAATAGATACAGTAGCATCCTGTGTTAGAAATGTGTGAAAGCACAGTGGTTGGGAAGCATCTTACTCAGGCAGTTTCCTTTGGCTTTCTCTCCATCAGACTATCAACAGATGAGGTTGTTCGATGGTCAGAATCGTTTGATCATCTTCTCTCTCACAAATGTAAGTGGACATTTTCTATTTTTCAGAGGGGAACGATCCCCACTGCAGGAGTCACGTACAGCCAGCGTCGAGAAAATTAAAGCTACCTTAATGTAGCGGTAAAATAGTTCTTTCCTGTTTATTTAAACTCTGCACTCACGCTTGCTCCCCTCTGACTAAAATCCACATTTGCCTGATGTGAAAACTCCTCTTTGAATGTCACAATGTTTTTGGTTTACTGAGGTCAGACGTTTAAAAAGAGGGATGTGTAAATGTGCAACTTGTGTGCTCACATTCCTAAACAGTCCTTTTGGATTGTTAAACTGAATAGTAAACCGTAAGTAGAAGAAACACACTTTTTTCCAAAACGTGGAGCGTAAGTTCCACTTTGATACATGATGATTTCAGGTGTGATTTATATGAAAACTCTGACAGCCCTTTCCTGGAAAACAGCATCTTTCAGCTCAACAGGTGCCACAAGCAGAAACCAAGGAAAACCAGATACAGTACTTTATTTCACTGACAGGTGCACTGAGAAACTTAGTGCTACAGCCTTGACCAGTTAGAATCAAAGATTGAGACAAAACAAGGCTCTTATGTACATTTATGTGATGTTTAGAGCTTAAATTACTGGACTGATTGTAGTTGTGATTTGGGCTCATTTATGATTAGACAAAGTTGATTCAAGTCTGTTACGAAATGGGACAGAAAATCACAGTGTGTAGTGTTTTAAACGTGCCTTGTAGAGTTTCTTACCACTACTCAAATGTTTTGATCAGTGGGCCACTTTGTTTGGGTCTTTTACGCTCTATTAGTATGCTCACATGTACGTGTATAAAGCACATAGTTGATACTGTACACCTTTCTGCCGAATGCAAAGGGTGTTAATGCAAACATGAAATGCGTACATGCGTGGCTACTCCACGATCGGACGGTTGGTGGTGGTAATGTGAGAATATATGTGGAAAAGTCAGAAAAAGACTAGCAAATTTTTTATGAAGAAATAACACGTTCAGCTAGGGCAGCAACTGATTATTATTTTCACTATCACTTAATCTGCCAATTATTTTCTCACTGAATAGACTTCACTATTTTGTCTATAAAATGCCAGAACCCAGAGCCCATAGTTACGTCTTCAAATGTCTTGCTTTGTCTGACCAACAGTCCAAAGATATAAAATTTACAATAACATGAAACCGAGTAAAACAGCAAAAGTTCATTTCACAGAAGCTGGAAACAGAGGATGTGTCGTGTCTTTGCTTTACGAGTGCCTTAAATGATAACTCCATTATCAAAATAGCTTCAGATGAATTATCTTTCAATAGATTAATCAACCAGAAATCTCCACAGGGTTCCTTTCAGGATATTAATCATTTGCCTACTGATCCAGGTGCTGCCAGTCTTTTTAAGTGTCTTATTTTAATTTTTTTTCAATAATCTACAGTTCTGCTCCCACCCTAAGCAGAAAAGACAAAAAGCTCCCCATTATTTGTTTTTTCCTTAACCACAGTTACATTTCAAAGCGTTCGTCGCTTAAGCGTGCACCACTTTTCGCACAGGTCTGTCAGCCGAGTGATTAACTCCATCATATCAAATACTGCGCTTACAAGGGGCTTAGAGACAGCCAGCCGTGACTGACAGAACGGTGTCACCAGCCTGCCCTTGCATGAACATTATCTTTTTTTGTTGAGTTCGAGGTTATGACATAACACCTTGGTTTGACACATAACCATTAGAAAGCTTGTGTCACCCACGGAAAACATAAAGTTTGTTCGAGAGCCAAGAATAGAGCATTTCCCCAGGCGGGGACAGTGTGATACACCTGTGTATCCTGTTTCAATTGACCAAGCATTAGAGAGGTGAACTACAGCATGTCCATGAGCCCACACACACTCATGCTCATACTTTACATAAGTGACGTTAAAGCAATAAGAACACACTACTGAATGTTTCCTTGATGGGATATCACATTAAACCGTGGCATAATTTCATTTAAAAAGCGGGATAGTGTATTACACTCAGACTTGACTGAAATCTGGTGTCACTCCTCAGTGTATAAAGCAGATTGTATGTGTGCTTGGGGGCTGACCTGTGCACAGTGTGTGTCAGCTGTTATGTGTCTTGTTAGTGCGAGAACATCCTGTGAGGTGGACAAGCAGCAGCGCTGTGCTTTTCAAGCATTTTGCGTCAGGGCAACAATTAGTATTACAGCTGAGGTTGTTATCCAAAAAGGACATGCAAAGAATTTTGTTTCATTTAATTTCAAGAGCTTAGCATCGCAGCCATGTGTTAAGCTTAGCAACAGTGTTTTTTTTTTTTTTAAATAATATCTTGGTTGGTCCCAGTCTGTCACATGATCACTCCTGAGTCTCCAGTGATTGTCCCAGCCCCAGCTGCTGTGCATTGTCCTTATTACTCCCAGCTGATCCTAATTGCTCGGATGTATTTAAGCTTCTGGACAGTCTCCTGTCAGTTCATTACGTTCCCTGCGCTGACTAGGGCTGTCTTAGCTAGCGGTCCTGTGTAATTCATATTTACCTGCTCTGGATTCTTGCTTCAACTCAAGTCTTCGCCTTCTTCTGTCTTCCTCAGTGACCCTTGTTTTCAGCCAATACTTTGAAATTGCCTCAGTATAACCCCTATCGCCAGTCTTTGTCTTGTGTCTGCTTTTGGGTCTACTCTAGTAGACTCCATAAGAGTCATGATAAAAGTGATCTTGATTACTATTGGCCAATTTCTGAACTTTCGTGTCTTGTGAAAGTCCTGGAGTCATTAGTTAATAATCATCTCAAATCATTCCTCTCAAGAAATGCAGTGCTATGTCCACTCCAATCTGGTTTCAGAGCTGACTCTATTGATCATGCTATGCTCCTACAGAGTCTATGTGATATTGGTCCTGTAAATGGTTTCAGGACCTGTCTCATAGGCAGCAATGTGTGATTTGGGGAAATGATCGTTCTGTATTTCTACCGCTGTCCAAGTTCCACAAGGTTCAATTTTGGGTTCTGTCTTGTTCACAATTTATAATAACAATATTACATTGTTTTATAACAAATTTTAGAGCTCATTTTTATGTGGATGATACAGTTCTGTATTGTTTTTGAAATACTACATAATCACACACTGAAATACTACAAGAAGCCTCTGACGAATTACAAGATAAATTTTTTATTTTTTATTTTTTTTTAAATTAGTCCTGAATTGCAAGCAAGACCAAATACATGCTATATTGCTATCTGTCTTTCTAGAGCCAGAGCTATTACGGACAATACTTTGCATATTACCACTATGAATGGACAGAGTATTGAGAGGGTTTCAGTGTACAAATATTTTGGTATCTGGCTGGATCAAAAAATTACATTTCACATTGACACACTTGTCAGCAAGCTATGACAAAAAAGTTGGATATTTGTACAGAAAGAGAGCTAATTTTGCCATGTTTCCATGATCATGATAATTGAGGCCGTCTTCTCTGTCTTGGACTATGGTTATGTTATCTATAGACACACCTCTGCCGCCACTCTTAAACCGTTAGTTTCAGTTTACCACTCCACCCTGATTCATTACCAGTGACAGTTATTCTACTCATCATTGCCTCTTGTATAAAAAGGTTGGGTGGGGATCTCCAACAGTAATGCCTAACATGCATTGGTTTCTATTTATTTTTAAAGCCCTTAATGGCCACTTGCCACAATATATCACTTCCTTATTAAATTGATCTCACATTGATCATTATTTGATTCAATCTAGTGATTGGTTGGAGCTCAATGTCCCATGTGCAAACACTGTTCCAGTGACAAACACTAAATGTAAACATAACTTTTTACAAGAAAACCCCATAGGACGCCCTAAGTGAGGGGAAAAAAGATTACTTGGAAATTCTTGGGATTTTGGCAGTCTAGGTACAGGGATGCTATCAAAACACCCAGAAAAAAAATTATAATTATCATGAAATATGGAACACCAAAGATTAAACTGACTTTTACAAGATTATCTGTAGAAGCTAAAAGAGTACATGGTTTATATTCCTAGTGATGTACAGATACCACAATGACAGACCGTCCAGGAAAAAAAAGTTATTTGTGGTTAAGAGTAGGCTATTATATATAAAGTCAATGTGTGATTTGTGGTCTAAACCTCAAGACTTGTGTGAAAACTTCTTAGATATCAAATGTGTGTTTGGATCATGCTTAGGGGAATGGGACATAATGTGGACTATACGCACAGAAACCTGTTTGTATTTGTTTTCTAACATAATCAAGAAATTGTTAAATCAGAAATATAAGTATTGCGTTTTAGTTCATATATCTGATATATTCTTACATCTTAATCTTTGTCACTAGGTTTTTTTCAGTATAATATCAACACCTGCATCATAAATTTATCTTAGGGAAATCACAATACTTTGTCATCTTTTCAGTCTTGGTTTTGCTTTTTCTTGTCTTAATTTTTTTTTCTTGCTTTTTTTTTGTCATGTTAATTCATGACTAGAACTGTACCAAAAATGAATCAATACATTTTTGTGCAAAAATGTTTTATTTTGTATGCCAATCCAGATTTATTACCATATGACTATTTTGAGCATTTGACCACTTTCTCATGAACTGCTCAACTTGACTTAAAAGAAATATGGCACATTAAAACCTGTGATTGTCTCTCTGATGCAGCTCTAGATGCAAGGTGTTTTCTATTAAGTCCATAACTAATGTAGAGTAGAGACGTTTGCATTCTCAGCAGAGATCTGCGCTCTCTGAGAGCTTTTCACATAGTGTTTAACGGAGGAAAAAATCTTTTCATAGCCATTCCATAAAGTTCAAATAGACACCCTGTGTGTGTGTGTGTGTGTGTGTGTGTGTGTGTGTGTGTGTGTGTGTGCGCGCGCACTTGTACAGCCATCTTTGTGAGGACCAACTTGCGTTTTAGACCTCGGGAGTGAGGACATTTTGGCTGGTCCTCACTTTTCAACGGACCTTCAAGAGGCTGTTTGAGGGTTAAGATTAGGGTTAGGTTTAGGGTTAGGCACTTACTTGTGATGGTTAAGGTTTGGGGCTGGGGAATGTATTATGTCAATGAATGTCCTCACAAGTATAGATGTACCAGGTTGTGTGTGTGGGTGTGTGTGTGTGTGTGTGTTGGGCCCTGTGCCCATGCAATCCTGCATGTTGTTGTATGTGTAAACTCATTAGAATGTGTCTTTCTGTATGAGTAGTGTTGTTGCATATGCACAGATGGACAATCCCCTCTGCTCTGACCAGCTTTATTAGGTAAACAGCAGAAATGAGAAGGGTGGAAATAACATGTCAACGTGACACAGGGACGATAGAAAAACATGCCCTTCCTCTGTGTTATCATCAATGGGGAACACATTAATTGATCACTTATCTTGACTGAAGACATAAAAACAATATCTCTTTGTGGGAGTATTTTGTTCTGATTTGTTTGTGTTCTATTCATGAGAGCTGCTTCCCGCTTCTGGGAACAAGATGTGTGTACGCACTGGAAAAATGTCAACATAGGATGAAGGGTATTATCACATGATCAGACTACTCTGTTGAAGGAAAAAATAACATCCATAGAAGAGGGAGTTCTCAGCTGCTGTACAGAAATAGGTGATACACTGCAATACCAATCATGTTTTTGAAGTGTTTTTGTTGTTTTTACCCCTCGTCCCTTACATCTGATCCATTTGTTCTTTCCAGATGGCCTGGCTGCCTTCAGGACATTTCTCAAGACGGAGTTCAGTGACGAGAATATCGAGTTTTGGATGGCCTGCGAGGAGTACAAAAAAATCAAGAGCTCAACCAAGCTTGTGACAAAAGCAAACAAGATCTTTAAGGAGTTCATTGATACTCAGGCACCAAGAGAGGTGTGTGTTTGTGTGCGCTTCCCTTCCCTTGTGTCGCTCGTATTTCATAAATACAATTCATTCATGTGTTTGCGTTATGGATAGTTGGCTAACACTAGCTATACTGTTATTGTTGTAACTAAACGGTTGCAGTACAGAAGTTATTCTTCAAATAGCTTCAGGTACATTACTACTACCCTGGGAGCTGGAGAAGGTATCCTGATTTGCATATAGCATGGAAAAAGAGAGACCGATTTGTGATATGGCCAACAGACACGCATATAAAGTATGTGACTAAGTGTAAATTAAAGTGTCTTGAATCTCATCTGGATTTTACATGAGATACTTGAGATGACAAGTGTAAATAGGGCCGATGTGGCTATGTGTGGTTATGATTATGTGACATAATGTGAGTGACTTTCCCCTTTATAAAAAAAACTTGTATTTGCTCTCCTTATCCTGGCAGGTAAACATTGACTACCGCACCAGAGAAAAGACCAAGCAGAGCCTGGAGGATCCGTCCACAACCAGCCTCAATGAAGTCCAAGCTAAAGTCTACGGCCTCATGGAGAAAGACTCCTACCCACGATTCCTCAGGTCCAAGATGTATCAGGATATAGTCAACAGGACGCATGCACAAGGCCAACGGAGGTCTGTTTGACTAAATCTTAAGACCACCGAAAACATAAAACTGGACCTATACTGTAAATCATTCTTTAACCCTTTGACATAATCTCTGAATACTGTGAATCTGCAAGGAT
The DNA here is from genome assembly GCA_011952105.1 of Coreoperca whiteheadi. Taxonomy (NCBI): domain Eukaryota; kingdom Metazoa; phylum Chordata; class Actinopteri; order Centrarchiformes; family Sinipercidae; genus Coreoperca; species Coreoperca whiteheadi. The sequence goes on along the minus strand of CM022489.1, from coordinate 4,298,407 downwards.
GGGGCGACATGCTTGACTGTTTCCTTTGTCTACACCAGCTCCATGCATGCAATCCCTCTAGTAAAGACGTGTCTTAGTAGATTGCACTGTACAGAACAGAGGAGGAGATGCTGAGGATGCGTTAATTGGTTTTACCTCTACTAAGTGCTTGGCGATATGTCTGAGAATATTATCACAATAGAAATTACCATACCATATGATAACTATATGAACCCCCATATACACTCTTTCTGCGAAACTCTTGAAAAACAATTGAGTTATATCTGCTAAAAAATGGGACTTGTGAATGAAGACAGTGAAATGCAGCCGAAAGCTCAAGCTATTTCAGCTAAAGAATCAATTTTGAGTTGAGGATTGTTTTCAGTAAAATGACATATTCCAAGATATATAAAACACAATGGCTCCAAATTGAAATGAAATGTTTTATACAATAATTTACACATTTCATTGCCATAGCTTTATTTTGGAGCACTTTGTCACCAGTTTTTAAAGAGAAAAAAGGCCCAATATTGTTAGATGGGTCCTCTGATTGTAGACCATTTAGGTAATTGTCCAAAAGTACTGAGTTGATTTTATTCCATCAATCAACAAAGAAATATACTGAGATAAATCATCATCGAGTTATCGCCCAGCACTACCTCTACATTTCTTCAGTTATTTGTGAAATAGACACTGCCGTTTGCAGGTGGCTAGACCTGTTGTGGTAGTTTGTGTGTGTTTACAACGAACAATAATGTGAGTGAACACTTAATATCTGAAACTGTGCCAAACTAGATTGCACTTAGATAGCTGCATAATTCTGTGTATTGTGAACTCTTTCAGGTATTCTATGTGACATTAAATGTGGAGTATAAAGAAGGGTTGGAGTCATTTTTGCCTTCAATTCACTGAATTCAGGACGTGGAAATGTGCTATCATCCCTGTTGAACATGTTGCACGTGGTATATACATCCCATTGGACCAATCGTTTGTGGCCATCCAGGATTCTGTAGTAATTAATTATCAGTCATATCTTTTCAATTGGTTTTGATTACATTTAATGATGGTACTTCAATGGCACGGCTTTAATCACTTTCTCTGGACTACTGATCTACATTGGCTTTAAAAAGGTTTGACAAAATGACTCATTATTTGCATGAGGTTTGGAAGTACTGACTAACAAGAAATTGAAACACCTTACTAAAATGGAAACTGTGGTTACATAACTAATTTGCTAAAATAAACAGTACACTCAGCAGTCAGTGCAGTCTGTGCTTCATTATACTGAATATTAAACATTGGTCTCCAAATCCTGCTAGAAGTGAATCGAAAGCGACAGCCCCATCCCTGATAGAATCTGTTCTGAGTTGGGTTGAAAAATGTGTTGTGTAATTTCCCAAATTATTTTCTGCATTATATAACACTCAGAATAGATAAGGCGTTTAGACATTCTTTGACTTGTACAGTAGGCTATGTTATGAAAATGACTCAAAAAAAAAACAACATAAATCTCGAACATGTCAGTAAACATTACATGTGTGTTTGAAATGTGCTCCCTCAGCATTTGCACTCCTTTTTAAATGAGCTGATGGAAAAGATTTCCTGAGCATTTCGGGGGACACAAATATTTTCTTTAGTGCATGTGTACTGTATCGGGCAATTTGTCGGAAATACAACAAAACTGGCTGAACAACATATCACCCTACTGAATATTGTATGTTACTGTGTTCCACATTAATGTAACCTCCCCCCATATTTTGCAATTAAAAATGAATAAGCATCTATATTTTGTGCACTGCATGACTTCATTCTCATAATAACAAAAGGGTATTAGAGCTATAAAAATGGATTCATCCACTGATCAGACAGACGGATTGACCTCGATTCCAATGCCATTTTATAATCAACGAAACCGGACAAAAAAACCTTTCTAATAAATGAAAGGCCAGTCCTCAGTCTAGGGTGGTTATTCACTCTTTCGAAATTCATTTTTGGAGAAGCGATTTAGGGTTGTTTGATTTCCATTTACCATTCTTCTGGAATAACTAGCAGGCAAGCGATGTAATGAAAATAAAGATAAACGGCCGAGAACTTTGCTCAGCATCTAAAACTTTACATATCTTCACATCCTAGGTCAGATGTTGCAGCCGATGGGTCATACAAAGTGACAAATGACGGAAAACTAAAAACAGAACATCAATCAAACATTCATGGCGCTATTTCTACTTAGCAGCAGCACCGCTCACGAGGAAACCAGTTCTTTCCACCAAAATCTGGGGCACTGGTGGGATGGGGTCGCCCACTGTGACATTACACATCCATTAACTTTGCTGTTGTTGTGGATCATGCGTTTGGTCGTGTATGCACGTGTATCCGTCCGCAGATGATCTCGCGTACTACTGGACCCATCAGCCTATTATGTTTTGTGCACATTAAATTACCATTAACTCAAAGACCTCTCGTGATTCACAGCTTTTGAAAAACCTATTTTATTAATTGCTCTGTTTTATACCGCCACTGACTGCTGACTCCCCTACCCCTCTTAACCGCCCAACAGGGGCCGCAAGTGATCAACAACTGCTTTAGTTTGGAATCTTGTTTCCTCTATCTTGTCCTTTATCTTGCATCTTGTTCAGGCCATCTCTTCGTCTGTTTAATTAATTGTCTCCATATAGCCTGTCTACATCTTGATAATGTAACCTGCATATTGTCTCCCCTTCATTCCACTACTCTTGTGCACACACGCTGAACACAAAGGCCTGCCCTGCACTCCCTGTTCCCCACCCACATGCCCCCAGACCAACGTGATATCATGTGATGGCATATAAACAGCACACTACTTAAGGACATTTAACGTGTTACATCCTCACATTTTAAACCTTTCGCGTCTCAGTCACTGTATCAGAAAAAGCGAGTTTAATGAGTTTTGGAAGTGCAGGAAAGGACACAGTCAGGTGACCTTCATCGTCATGGTAACAATAATAAGCACATGATTAACATTGTGAATTGTTGTGGTTAGGTTTATGCACCAAAACTACTTGGTGTAGTTCAGGCAAAGACCATGGTTTCGGTTGAAATAAGTATGTTAGTTACGTCAGTTAAGTTGCGTACGTAAGTTAAAATAAGTCAACGTTGACTTTTGGTTACACACAGGACACAAACGGCAGTCTCTTGAGTGAAAGTGTTTGTTTAACCCTTCCACCCCAACCTCATCCATTCTCTAACATTTGAGCGTAAAATGACACGCCACCCCTGTACAATATAAGTCAGTGGAGACAAAATGGCGTGAATTGACACAAATGCAATAAAGGTGATGTGATAACACGTGACATGACATAAGACATTGGCGTGTTATTTATAAGCCATTTGGTGATACCATGCTTGGCGGAGATCTGCACTCTACTGAGTGTTGTCATTGTGTTAGTCGCTCAGGGAATGAAGACCAAGGTGAATGTGGGACAGCACCCTGCTCACTAGACACAATACAAGCCCATCTGGGCCAGTAGACTGGCAAACACAGCCGAGACACATCTCACTGTGGAAAGGATTATAATCCAAACATCAACTCGGCACGTCATGATGAGAACCTATTTGTGGGTATGAAAGTATAAATTACTGTAACGTACTTGGGCATCTGAGTGAGTAAACGTGTCGGTTCTGTTGCTGTTTTTTGATGGAATCAGTTGTCAATGCTGATGCTGTTAATGCAGGTGAAAGGCAAACACATGCAGTAATTTATAAACAGCAACAGGGCCAGTGGTTCTATCTGCTTTCCTGTGCAAACCCTGTATGTCCACAATGATTTTATAAAGTAAGAAGGCCTTATTTTTATCTTGACCACATTGCAGTTGTTGAGTTTCGCCATAGCACTTCGAAAATGTTTCAAAAACTCAACCCTCTTCCTTCGACTGACTTTAAACAAAGGAAAAGATTGGACTTGTGTACTTTTTAATTGACAGCAACTAATGTGAAAACTGTGGTAACCACTTCCATATTGCTCAATCTCTTTATCATTCTATTCATTTTCTATCCATCTCCTACTGCTAAAAGGTATCTCTCTTCTCTCTGTGTCTCTCTGGTCTCTCTGGTCTCTTTATCAATAGTAAACACAATACCCATGGTGCAGCGCTGCCATGACTATGGATCATGGGAAGGATGAGAAGGACAGTTGATTGCTCCTCCTGTTCGGCTCTGAGACAAACAAACAACAGAAGCAGTGCAGGAAAAATACCACGAAAAAAAAGTAATTGTCAATGTTACAACAATAACCACGCAATCACAAGATAGGCGTGTCAGATGCGGCACCAGTCTCACATGACTGTGAATGATGCAAGATGTAAATATAAAGTTCAATTTGTGATGTGTATGTTTTCAACATTAAATGACTATGTCATGAACAAGGCTTGCTCGCGGTGATAAACCCACAGAATATTATCACCCAACTCTGCAGCTCTTTGGATCATTTTAGGCACTTTGCCATGTTTTGGTTAGGTGGCACCTTTACTGTATGGTTTAGTCTCAGTCCTCTCATCAAATCTGATAAACCCACTCTGCACTACTTGCCCAGCCTCAAACAGTAGACAAAGTCAGACGCTAGCTAACATTGACTACCTCTCAAAGTGGAACATCTAACAGCTGAAGATTAAGGTATTTTTCTCAGGAGATGGTGGAGCCCTAACCGGAGCTAAAAAGAGAGTGAATATTGGATTTAAATGCATGCTCATGTTCCTCTGTTTGCTGGATGTGTCAATAAACAAGTGATTGCTACCAAATGTTATGAGAGACAGATAAGGTTCTAAATGTCAGCTCTGCATCCATCAGCCAAATCAATGAAGTAATTTACATTTCTGTTTATCCAAAATTGGAATATTACAAGTCAGTCTAATTCATTATTACTTCAAGCTGTTTAAATTAAATTAAACCAAACTCCCATATTCCCATAGGACTGGATTGTCTACTTGTGTGTTACCCTTCTAACAGTCTCTGGGAATAACAGTACCGGCTGCTCCCTGGTATTGACATTACTGATTGTTTATGATCTCCCAGGCTGCAGGTACATTCATACTGTGTGTATGTGACGTTGACAAGAGTCAAATATCAGTCCTGTTGTTGTCTGGGCCTGACGTTTCGCAACCCCACCACTAGGGTACAGCAGAAAAAACAAAGCCATTAGGCATCAAGTTAATCTTTATCAGGGATTCTCTCCAGGGCAAGCTCTACCGGTAAAGGACCACCTACAAGTCGCAGTCATTTAACTGCTGGAGGTGCTTTTGTTGGAGAGAGCATCATGGGGTAATATATTATTCATGGCTGTGAAATCTGTTTCAGCTCGCCCAGACAACCCTGCTCCTCTCCCATTACAGTCCACCTCTCTCCAATACACACCTCACACTTTTTGAAAGGTTTGTTGTTGGTGCCGTCCGAATCTACAGGGGTTCAAGAATGTTTGAGGATACAATGATGAGCACACGTGACAGCACAGACACCAGTACACAAATGAATTCAGAACAACGGGATTTCCAATGCAGTGTGACAGGCTTTGCTCCCACAAACATTCCTCCTTCTAGTATGCACCGCAGCGCTAAAAGAAATGTACTTGTTAAATTAAAAATGGCTTTTGTGCCTCCTTTAACGACATAAGACTTGACGAGCATGCAACATTCACAGATGGGGCATGTGTGCTTGCTGTGGATTGAATTTGAAGAGTGCACCTTTTTTTTTATCCTTAAGATTATTATATATAAAGTACCATTCGTTTGGATCCAGTTACCAGTGTTGGGGGTGCAGGCTCCACCAAATACTCTATGTAAATATGCACATGAATACACAGGAAATGAGGAATACACACGTGTCATAATGTTAAAGACACAAGGTAGCCAAGAAGATGAGACAGAGACAGTAGCGTACTGCTAAGAGGAAACAGGGTACTAACATGTTTTCTACTATCGTTTAAAGATGATACTTGATCATTCATAAAACCGTTTGTTTGGCTGTGGAGAATATGGTTTTGTATGTCTGTCGAAATCGATATTGCAAGGCCCCTTTGATGCTACAGTTCTATTTGCGAGGAACTGATTTTACGTTTTCCAAGTTATTTCTGGAGCTCCCTCGCCACCATTTGCAATTTTTGTTTGCAGCTGCAAGACGTGCCTCCCATCCTTGCAGAGTCACAGTATTCACAGATGACATCTAAGGCTTAATAAATAATTTAGTCTCAGGGTGACCTTGTGCATGTGTCCTGTTGACAATATCTTGCTATATATGGATTCAGGACACAGTTTTGGTCCCCTGATGATGAATCCTAAGGACATGGCTGATTTTCTGACCAGCATCACCATGAGGATAGCATTTTGGGTTTTGAATAAAATATCTGGACAACTATTAAATGGACATTCCTATTCCCCACATGACGACCAAGTAAGCCACCAGCAGGTCAATACACGTATCTAGTGAAGTATCTCAACTATCTTCTTAATGGAGCAAAAACATTCCTAAAGACATACTGTACATGGTTCTCAAACAAAGAATCCTAATCACTGTGGTGATCTCCTTTTCAAATAGTGCCATCATCGGCTCAAAATATCAATTTGCCCATACTTTGTGGCCAATTACCTTCAAAATTAATGGCATTCCCATCAGCCTCAGCTGTACTTTGTGTTTCGTGCTAATTAGCGAATGGGAGCACGCTCACACCTAAAGCCAAGATGGGGACCATAGTAAACATTACCTACTAAACATCAGTATGTTAACATTGTGAAAATGAGCATAATAGCATACTAATATTAGCAGTTAGTTCAGAGCTGTTATGTCAAACAGAGCCGCTAGCGTGGCTGTAGACTCTTGGTCTTGTTATAAAATAAGAGCTACCACCTGGTACTGTATGTCCAGTGTCCAAGTGACTCATGCTTGTGTGACTTCCGCTATACTGCCTGAGGTATAATTGCACGCTGCACTACTTCCTTGCACAGTGTCAATTCTAGAAACTTGAGCGTTCAGTCACCTTTGTAGTAACAAAAGTAAAGTAGCTGGTGTGGCCATGCACATCATCTCACATAAGCTAATAGAGCTCAAGACATAATGTAGACATGGTGATTTCTGATATTAAGTAGTGCAACAACACCATATTAATGAAGACCAGGAGAGAAAAACAGATCATTTGACTATTTGACAGATTATCACTTTAAATCTCAGGACAGTTTGCATAGTGTAGGCTCGGCTGACCTCTGTCTTAACAGCCCCCTGGGAGTAGTTACGGATCATAGTGTTGCTGAGGGGGAGCGCACTCCAGAGGTTATTGTTTAGCAGCCACAGTGAGCATCTGGCTGGGCCTGCGGCAGGCTGTTCCTCTCCTCCCCAGAGGGCGATCAGGCAGATGAGGAACCTGAGGCTCCTGCATGCACGCCGCCAGACGCACTCCCAAACTGAGCGAACGGGACCACTTCGCGAGCGCTGAGAGGCTGGGGAAAATGACGGTGGTCCAAGTACAAATTCTAGTACTTTTGGTTCAAATTTTGAATATAATACTCAATCCACCCACAGTATGGGTGGATCAACTTTCTAAAATAATCTAATATTTAGCATTCCAACCAAATGAGTCATGTAACTTTATATCTTTTTGAATATTTCAACCCAAGGGATTTTGTTAACAGTCCTCTGGAATAATGATCAAGTTTCAGTGGCTGAGACCCAGAACCATTTTAAGTCTTGAAATGAATTTTAACTTCTAGTCCAGATCATGAACCCTCACATAGCCAGACGACATCTTGTGAACCCAGTTTTTAATATATTTCAGCAAACATGTGTTTAGGCCAAGGTTGCATAATTACAGTATCCTTACAAAAACACATATTAAGAAGACATTTTTCATAGGACAGAGCATTGCAATCATTTTACTGTCATGGTGCACATACACGCACTGAAAACACGTCTGAAATTTAAGGTCCATTAACAATCCAGGCAAACAAGTAATGGGGTCTTTTAAAGGTGTTGTTGTATTGATATGTCACATTCTCAGGGGTGACGGCAATTAGCTACTTAGCTTAACATAAAGCTTGAAAAGGGCTAGCCTGGCTCTGTCCAAAACAAAAATCCTCTGTCCAGCGCCTCTACAGCGCACTAATTAACATGTTATCTTGTTTGTTTGATCCGTTCAAAAAAGGAGGTGTAAAAACGACAAGGTGTGGATTTTGTCACGTCTGAACAGAGCCAGGCTAGCTGTTTTCCCCTGCAAGCCTAAATGTTTCTAAGCACATACTTTAGATATAGTCCAACTCCATACTACACATATACTAAAACTAGTACCAAATTACCATGAAACATTTTTGAAATTATGTTATTATTATAATTATTATCATCTAGAATTTTCCATATAAATGATGTTGGGTATCAATTTGACATTGACACTATCCGCTCGTAATGCTGATGGTAATAGAAATAAAGCTAATTCAACTTTGATAAGTTTTGAATGTTGCAACCAGTTCCAGACTGATATACTGATGAGATAAATGATGATGATATTAAACACTTATATACACCCAAAATACTTTGGTAGACCAAACTCCTTCAATAATCAACGATACTCGTGTGTGTTTTTTTTAATGAATGGAGAAATATCAGGCATTAGATCATGAACTGCTTCACTCATAATACTCGACAACAAAATCAATAAATAAAGCACAAATATCATAACCACAATAAGCAAAATCAATGATCCATCATTTTTGTTCGGATTTCCATTTGAAACATTTCTTATATTGTGCAGAACCGCTGGCAAGAATTTCCCAGCAATTCGTCTTTCTGTTTAAAGGTTTCCATTCACTTAATTCATTAAAGGGCTTTCAGATGTCCCCTTCCGATCTTAACTGAGTCACCGCTCTGGGGGACCTTCAGAGAAAGAAAATAAAAAAACAGAACCAGCCGATGTAATGCCGGGAAACATTACAGACACTTCCTGTGGCATTGACCTGAGACTAGGGTGTTGGGTTTTTTATCTATTTCACCAACGCGTCCAGGCCATGAACACAAACAAGCCAAAAACACAGGGCTGTTACTCTAGTATGAATGCTTCTGCGCTGTTTTCATCACCACCTCAGGCACAAAGTCACACCGAGTCTGCAGGGAGGCTTGTCCACATTTGTCTCCATTTAGTCTTATTGACTGCACCGCGATCGTGCACGCATGCATCAGTAGCCTCGCAGCACACTGGACGTTCACACAAAAGACAACTTCCAGTGTATCATCGGAAACAGCCGCTTAGTGCGTTTTGTTCTGCAGCCTAATCTGTGCGTTCTGTATTGTGGAAGTGATTTGCGTTCGGCGTCACAAAGCAGAGCAAATTCAACAGCTGGTTAGTGCTTCATGTGGAAACAAAGCAGAGCAGCCACCTTGTTGGAGCATGCGGAGAGCTCATTGTCCTCCCAGAGCAGAATAGTTTTTCATTCTGTTCAATAGAAACATAAGGAGCAAGATGTTCCTCCTGTTCGTAACAATCTGTTCACTCGGCACACCTAATCTTGACTCCAAATCTGACTGATTTTTTTTCCATCATGGGAAGATTGACTGAGTTGCCAGTATACTGTATAAGGTAAACCGAGATAGAAAAAAAAAACAATGCAGTAAAATACAACAGCCCTGCACTAAATCTAACCCTCGTGAAGGATGTAATGTTTGTTTGGAAACATTTTAGAGAGATGTTGATTCAACTTTATGGCCATTTTTGGGTCAATTTTCTACTTAACCAGTCACGCCGTTAAGGTTTGAATGATGTCTCCGACAAGTATGCGTACTAGGTTGGCTTCCAGCCGTGACCCAATTTTAGTGTATTTATTAGAGATAACTGGACTTTTCTCAGTTCCTTGGCCTACTTTCTGTGCTAATGGGAAGCTCTTAACCTCAGAAGGAAAGATGTCTACTAACGGATTGCCATCAGGGTGTAATTCACCATCAAACAGCTGAATATCTTTGTCAGTTGGTGGTCTTTTTGTTTCCGGCTGCTCTGTTAATGACAACGGGGTGAAAGAAATGTATCAGCGATCTCATCTGATTTATTTGTCATTTTTCCCTTGGTGGACAATACTTCATGGAGGGTGGCATAACCGCATCCCCTGAAGAGAGGATGATCCAAATCCTGCTTTCTCACCTCTGTAGCAGAACCCAGATGGAGGTGAACTGTGAAAGGAGCACGCTGAGCCGAGGATGAGCTTTCTCTCCACCACAGCTGAGCCCAAATTAAATTGAAAGGTCTTCACCGGGATCCAGATGGACAGCCTGAGTTAAAAACAGAAAAGATAAAAGGACGTGCAATTTCTGGTAGCGTGAGGTAAAAGGGCTTAGTCCGAATACAAATAATATGAATAGAATTGTGGGCTGAGGTAAAGTAGGGCCCTGAGACGCAAGTGTCCTAAACTGGCCTCAGCCTCGATTCTGTCCCAGAGGTGATGAAGCAAGGTAGGAGAGAGATGCGACCTTTCTTTTGAAACTCACTCATACAGGTAAATGTCACTGCTGGCTTATCAGGATTGCCTGGTGATAATTTTATTTGGTGCTAATCAATATTCAGACTTGACACGTTCAGGCTATATTGTGTTCAGGTTTTGTTTTTTCAGTGTTCTCATAGAATAGCCATTTTTAAATTCAGTGCAAATAACTGTTGTCCAAGGAAATTCTTAAAATGAGTACATGAACAATAGAAGATTTTTCCTTCATAAACCTAATGCAATCAGCCTCAAAACCGCGGCAGACAGAGATACATTCGGGTGTTGGGCTCTTTAATGGTCTGTCTTAAAGGTTATGTACCAGCAAACAACTGTTTGCTATTAAAGATTTAGTATTGGCGTCCTGAGCAGAGGATGACGTCACGTTAGTGCATGTGAGTCCCTCCATGTGAAACTGTTCGTTTGTGAGGAGAGCGATATGTAACTGCTGGTTCTTTTCTTATCTAACGCGATGAATTAAGGATTTTCTTTCGACCAAACCAGAGTTGGTGATTGTTGGAACAGTGGAAAGACTAAGAAAGACGGTTTTGGCGAGTTTTTCCACTGTTTCGGTCGAGTTGGAAAGAAGTGTATTTAACAATGAACTGCGAGGTAAAATGATTGTTTTAGTCAATGGAGTCAGGTGGCTAGCGAGAGCGATATAACGGCTGTTTCTGGTTAAACAAAAAGGATCTTATACTTATCAATAACAATATGAGCCTGTGGACATACTTTGACTGGCAGCAGCCATTGCAGCCGGTTTCGTGGCTGCCGGCAGAGGCGTAGAGCCAGAATATTTCGGTGAATTAAGGATTTATTTTGATCAAACCAGAGTTGGTGATTATTGGAACAGTGGAAAGGCTAACGAAGATGGTTTTGGTGAGTTGTATTTTGTTTCTGTCCAGGTGAAGTGTGTTTTACGATCTGCGAGGTAAAATGACTATTTTTCTCAATGAAGTCTGGTGGGCCGTAGCACCCATTTGTTTTGGTCTGAGCTCCTTTTTATTTAGTAATGGTGTTTGATCCTTCACCATTTATGAAAACAAAGAAACATGTCTTGGGCAATAAAAGCCTCATTCAAGACTTGCTTCAAAGACATGAGGCCACTTTATCTGTTGATCCAGAGTGTGTTGCTGTGAAGGAAAAATGCCACGAGGCTCCTCAGAACATGACCAGGTTAAAATTAAACACGAGATGCTGGTAAATTTAAAACAGTTTTTAGATGGCCTGGTTAAATACACAGAAAATAATCCAAGAAAACACAGCAGCACTAAGCTCCTTAGATAGTGTCAAAAACTGTAACTGCGTCACTAGAAAACTAACTATTTGTTCATTGAAGTTTGAGTGCACTTATTGTCTCTTAAGACAAAAGCATCTTTTTAAATTAAGCTAATGCCAAAATATAACTATCTCAACAGCTTCAATATAGTGAGATGTTGTTGATAAAACGGTTATCTGCAACTTTGATACCAAAAACTACTTTTTTCTTTGTCTTTTGGCCGGCAAATGATTACTGTGAACAACTGATCAAGAAAAATCTCATGTATCTGAATTTTGTCTAACACTGACAGCATCTGAAGTAGAGCATTATACTGTATGTAGGAACAGATCTGACTTCTAACTCTCAACAGTCCAGTAACTCTCCTAAAATACTCCCAAACTAGACTCTTTCTAGGACGGAATACAAGGCAAAGCCACTCCAGGGCGTTGCATGAAAAGCCTCTATTCAACCTCAATAATGAGAGCAGATAGATTAATCCATTCCTTGTATGGAGAACATGGTGCATCAGTGTAAAATAATGCATGACTGTCCAAGGGCAACTAGACAAAGGCTGATCAAACAGTGAAACTCTGTTGCTTAGATCTCAGATAGGGATTTCAATTCACTAGAAGAGTTTTTCTGAGAAGTAAGATGTTCAAGTCTTCTCTCACAGCTTTAGCTCATCACATCCGTCTTTTAATTGTAACACTGATATTATCATTGTTACGTGCAAAATACACAGGGATGACTGGCAGAGAAGTGGCATGTTAATTTTTCTCAGAACACGTTATAACTCTGGCTAGCAGTGTCAAAAATCAGTTTTTCAACTTAATTTGGAGTATTTTCAGTGTTGTATCAGTATAAAAGAAATAGTGTTGGCGCACATACTGATGTAAAATGTGATTATCCAGTTTGATAACTTGATGCGTGTGTGTATTGCATCAGCCAGCTTCAAGGACAGAGAATGCCCAGCTTCCAGAAAACCCCTTCGCTCACCAATATTATACACCTTCGCTCTTTCATTCTCTCGCTTCCGGTTGTCCTTTGTCATTGGACAGTAGCGCAGAAGTGCGCTGACATCACAGAACGAGCGTATGAGTAGGTGAGTTGGTGGCCAGGTTCCCCCAGGCTTCGCAGGCAACCCTTTGTTCTTCTCCTGGCAATAAATGGTGCAATTAAATCCTCGCCAGCACAATGAATCCGGGCAAGTTAGGTAATCCCTGTGCGGTTGTTTTTCTTCCTAGCCGGAGCCATCCACTCTACATTAGCTGAATCAACCCAATCTGTGCTGCAATGTCTTGGTACACTGTGAGCTCATGCAAAATGCTTGCGTATCACCAGGGCCAGTGCCCTTTGCACTGCATCCTAATAAGCCCAGGGACATCCTTAGTGTGGACTAAACCGATTTAAGGGTAATTTTTGAATTTTGCCAATAGCTGTTCCAAAAATGACTAATGTAATTTTTCTTTTGACCTTCCTCCTCCATGGTTACGGTCTGGGTAAGCTTTGACAACTAAACACTTTGAACTGAAGGTTAGGAAAAGATCGTGATGACTAAGGGAAAAACATATTGCCTGTTGGTAGGAGATAGAATGCGAATGGCGTTCTATTTCCACTATTGCATCTGAGAGGACACAATCATCATTCACACAGCCGCAAAAGGTCACTTGTCAGGAAAATGCATGGGTTGTTTTAAGCATTTAGACAAATTAACAGAGCGATCATTTTTCTGGTAAGTAAACTATCCAGCTCACTTCAACTTCCTCTTTAAAGGGTCAGTCTGCTCAAATTCTATAGTTTTCTTTTTGTCAAAAAGTGTTACCTGTGCATCCAAAGTCTTACATAGCCAATTCCTCTGTGCCACAGAGCTCCACTGCAGTGGGTGACCTGTTCGTTTATCACTGTAGTTTATCTTCACTCAATCCCGAATACACCAATCCTGATGCCGTAAATACCTATTGGTGCAATAGGGCGTATTAATCTGCTGCTGAGAATAATCCCCATCAAAAACACAATTTCCACCCATTTGAGAAACATTTGCTAAAAACTACAGTCCCCAGCTGTTTTGGGAAATGACTTATCTTAACCCAGTTTTGGTTTTGGTCGTTGTTGACAGTAACTGAAAATGTAGAGTATCATAAGTCTTTCTCTTTTACCTCACTGGTTAACTTGTGGAATCATGTGTGTGACTTAAAACCTTGATTACTATCAGTTGTTCTGAAGCATGTAGATGTAACCATTCCTTTTGTCTAGAACACTGGAATCCGCCAAATTAGCATTCCTTTCCTCATGATGAAACTGGTCAACATAAATGTCAGAGCGTACGTGTGTCTTGGTGTATTTAACGTGTTGATCTGAGCTGTGGTGCACTAAGCTTTTGCTTGTTGTAGAATATCAGCACAAGTGAGCAAATGGCATCACATGTAAGCTACAAAAGTTTTTTAAAGCTTCGTGAGCTATGAGCTCTCTTAGATTAGTGTTAACTACCATAAATGTACTACTGTAAATGTACTAAATAGCTACTTTAATATTGCAATAGAGGTCATTGACAATTGCCTTTGTGTTGATTTGAGTTGAACAGATCGATAATGTATTTGGGTAAACTGTATAAGGTATTGGATGCAACGCATTTTGGATGAAATAAAGGGAAGCTTTACTGTCGTGGGATCTTTTTTTGTCTAGATCTTGCATGACGTTTCTGATTCAAGCTTTATTATGTTCAATAAAAACGCACTATAATCCTCTGTAACTGTCATTCAAAGAAGCAATTATTCCTTGTTACAGTAGCCTATATACCAAAACATTTAGTTGGCATTGTACTATCAAGAGGGGGAACTTTTACTGACGTCTCTTACTGAATAGCCATCTTTGTGTAATCATTTCCTAAAATGCAGCTAGATTCACTTCAAATAAAACTGACTTATACTGGCATTTGGCAACATTTTCTTAGTAGAGGGGAGTGAAGTTGCTATTAAAAGAGTTGATTTCATCTATCACATAGCCTTGTTGTTGGGTCTCAGTTCCTCGAAACGCCCATGGCTATGCGCTTACACAACAGGTGCAACACAATGTTTCCACTGTCATTTGGGAAATAGTGGTTGGGGGTTCTTTAATGCTCTAATTCCTGTATTGGCTCTGGTGGCGCTAGCATTGAAATCCAAAGAGAAAAGTAACAAATTCACAAAAACAGATATTATTATGAAGGAGTTGTGTTGCATCTCTGCTTTAATCATCTTAATTCTCTGTTTTGGAAATATGCCAGCTAGAGGCCACTGTACGCAGTAGCAAGTAATGTGTTGTAGTCATTTCCATGCTTCAGTTGTGTATTGCCTTAGATTATCTAATGCCCCTTTAATCTGAATTATATGACAAATCCTAGATAAGCAACCTGCAGCTCACCATATGGGAAACGGTCGCACTTCAGCTTTATTGTGTCGAGAATATGGTCGCACATCCAGCTTGCTTGCAGTAATATAATTAAACAGAGTCAATACCACATTTCCTTCCTATCATTCCCTGGAATTAGCACTTTTATCAGGCCCATAAAGAGGCTGAGTGTGATTGTGCTTGCCACTATTCTACTATTTCTTCATTTATGTTCCAAGAACAATGGACTGCCAGGAGCTGTCAAGACATGATTTGACAACACAGTATGTTATTGGGGATTGGGTTACAAAATATCTAGATGCTAGATAAATATATACGTACAATATTCTCACAGCTACACACTGGATGGACGTTTATTTTCTACTTTCATGTGGGTAAATAAGTTTAAAAGAGAAGGGTGAAAACAAAACACTAAAAGATTCACCGTGGCATGTTTTCAGGGACATGCAAGAAAAACATAGCGTAGACTATCAGTGGCTTTCAACATTTTACCGTAATTTCCCAGCCTCGTCCTTGCATATCCTCCCCCATTATATGGATTCATTGCCTCCCTCCTCTCTCTTCCTCCACCTCTCTGTGATTGGCTGAGAGGGCCGATGACATGTCAGAGGCAGGGGAGGTAGGACTATAAAACCTCTGTTCCAGCTCTGTTGAGACACGCAGACAATCTTGCTCCCTACTGAGCTTTACCAAACGGATATTTAAACGCCACCCGTCAGAGACACCATCCCAACCGGCTCCAACCTGCTGCTATGTGTAAAGGACTAGCATCGCTGCCTACCTGCTGCTTGGAAAGGTACACATGAAGCTTTATGCAAACACTCGCATGGCTGAATTTTGGGGATTTGGATTACAGGATATGGAAGACAGCTTTGCTGTTTTATCTTATGTGCAGCTGTGTGTGAGCATCTGAGAAGCTAAAAGAGTGTCAGTTTTAGGTTATGCCAAATTTAGACTTGGCACTCTGTGCTGAATGTGCTGAATTATACTGCACAGTCATGGCTTGTCAGTATGCAATCAAGGTCTTGTGAAAAATATATCCAACCTGTTTTGTTTTTTCCTTCCAGGGCCAAGGAGCTGAAAGCAAGGCTGGGAAGCATTTTGCAGAAACCCAATTGGAATCTATCCGCCTGCAAAACAGGGCAAAATAAGTAAGCATCACACATACTGTACTATATATTACTATCAATTAACTTTACATTTATTGCCACTGTGTGCTTGATTGAAATTCTGGGTTGAATCTAACCTTGCTTCATCTATTTTCAGGCCAACTCTGGAGGAATGCCTTAGGTGGAAACAGTCCTTTGAAAAACTCCTGTCCAGCAAATGTAAGTAAATATCTAGATTTTTTTCTTTTGTTTGACACAATTGCACACCAAAAAATACACATGCAAATGCCAGTGAACGCGTTCTGTAGACACACTTACAGAAACATGCTGCCCCTGCCAGGGAACATTATGTACCATAAGTGATCAAATGTCCTCTCTTTCCTCAGATGGACTGTGTGCCTTCACAGCCTTCCTGGTATCTGAGTTCAGCGAGGAGAACATTGCGTTCTACTTTGCCTGTGAGGATTACAGGAGTACCAAGTCTCCTGCCAAACTGCCAGCCAAAGCCCAGAAGATCTATGATGAATTCATCGGCAGTGACGCTCCCCGGGAGGTAAGGAAACACCAGATCTCAACAAAGGGTTTAAATCGGAATCTTAAAAGTTAGACGATGAGGCCCAGAAAACACACCTTAATGCTCAATACACTCACATTTCTACCAGCACTGCAAAACCATACATTTTACCATTTCTCTTTTACACCAAAACATTGATTTCCAGTTATATACCTGGTTCGGCATTGTGCTTATAGCCTCTAACCTCTCAAAAATGGGCCAAAAATCAAACTAATTTGGTTCTGTCTCCTTGTCCCTTTTACCAGATTAACATTGACCACGAAACTCGTGACATCACCAAAGCCAACATGCTGGCGCCGTCGCCATCTTGCTTCGACCTGGCCCAGCACAAGATCTACATGCTGATGGCCAAAGACTGCTACCCCCGCTTCCTCCGCTCTCCAGCCTACAGGGATCTGGTGTGCCAAGCCACACCAAGCGCCAAGGCCACCAAGCAGCCCCGGCAGGAGAAGAAGGCGTGAAATCCCTCCGAGCCGATGGAGGATCGTTAGTGGTCACCTCAGACGTTGGCAAGAGAAGGCATGGCGTTAAGTGCTGCGTCATGAAGCTGGACGTGGTTGCAGATACAGAGGTAGTCATGAGAGCAGCGGTGGATGGGTGCATTCTGTAGACGCCGTCCATTCAAAGATGTGGATAGATTGAAGAGAAAAGGAAAATAGGGGAAAACTTCATGCCTTAAGTGGACTCTGGTGAATGCAGATGACGTTGCGAACGCAAAGTCAAGTGAAAGTGTAACACACTGAGTGACAATCAAACAGGAGGTCCGGAGAAGAGGGAAAAGAACTTTTCTTTGCCATTAGGCAAACTTTTGTGGTTGTGATGTGCAATATCCCTCTGTTAAACTTACTCTTACACTGTTTGTGAAAAGGCATGTAGGGTACTTTATGATTTTGTATTTATTTGTATTTATTTCCCTGTAATATACAGTATTTGTTGCATTTTTACCAAACAGATATAAAGAAAAGTGTAATTTAATTTATAATATTTATACCACTGTTGTCTTTTTTTTTTTTTTTTTAACGTGCCAGCAAATAAACAAAATTATTTGAAAAACACTGAATGTGTTGTCCTTATTGAACAAAATCATGGTTTGAATATTATTTTGATCTTTGGGGTATAAGATGAGATTCTGAGCAGAGCCACATACTTATGTACAATATAGTAGCACTAATGAAAACACATTTCACTTATTATGACCCATTTTGCCTCCACCATTGGTATTTTAACGATCTCATTTAGCTGTCTGCATGTTTCATCATTCACATTACCTGAAATAAAAATGACTGATCTACTGTATTTGCTCTATTATGAGGCACTCTGCAGCCGATGTTGTGCTGAACTGTTATTCACCTAGGAAACTGCTCTGCTCTGTGTCATAAAGAACTCAGATAATTACAGAGTCCATCTGCTCTGAGCTTTTGTCCCATATCGTCTGAATGAGAAACAGCTTTTTAGCAAACAGGAAGCACAAAGATATGATTTGACAACGTTAACGTAATAGGAAGAGCAATAAAACGTATTATTATCTTAGCGACTGTTTGCACTAGCCGTCGACTTCAGGTAATAAATGACGGCAAAGCCGCTACCAGGCTGGAGCACGACCGCCGCTGTCTGCGCACCAAGCAGGCAGAATAAAACATAACAGCTATAATACAAAGCCCTCCAAAGCCATCTAGCTCGGTAATAATGAGATTGATTGCAGTGATAATGCTTGTTATCTCATTTGTCCTCATTAAAATGTTAACTATTGCCATTGTGATTACTTTGGTAAAGTGCATTTCACCAGCAGGTGGAGTACAAAATGTGGCTGGATGTCTGCTTTGTGTATTCAGATGTCATCAGTGTAGAGTGGAGCCCGTGTCAGGTGGACAACAGCTGGCCCACGGGCCTGATGCATATGAACATCTCATAATGCTGCGTCCCTCTCCATAGTAACCCTTTCACATTTCAATCTAGATCTAAGCATAGCAACGACCATCTGCAACACTGGTTTTACTGTATATGTTTTGGCATATTGCGATCAGCGTTGAGGGGACATCCAAGAGGCATGTGTTCAGTTTTCAAGACAGAAGATTACTTTAACAATAAAGGGAGAGGAGGAAAATATTTAGTTTTGTGCAATCAAGTGTTAAATAAATCCCCAGATTTCCCAATCACCTAAAACTGAATGCTTCGCTACAGAGCGAAGACAAAACTGAATGTAGCTGAGATGTTGGTTATGATCCTGTACGGCACTGTAAAACTGTATGTGCATGCTATCGTGTGTTGGGTACGTTGTTGAACCAAGAAATATCTGCGCGATTTACACTGGTAGATGTGTAATACCTTTGTAGCCTCGTTGAAGCTCGTTTTTTTGGTTTTATGGCCTACACATCATACATTTATGGTTCAGTCTCTGCCACAGTTTTGAATAAAAAGACCGTTCTCTGCTTCTCCAGCACCACATGGCAGACAGTTAATGGGTGCTGGTGAACATAGTGGCGCATTGAGCAGCTAGCGAGTCTGATATCTTTCTTAGGCGTTGGTGAAGACCACACCAGAGCTTAAAGGAGATTATATTCATCAAGCAGACAGAATTTTGCTCCATGTCCAATGGATGTGAAAGTAGGTACCTGTTTGCTAACACATCAGCCGTAGCAGCTATAAGATGGTGCTATGTGGTGGCTGTGTATCTGTCAGCTTGTTTGGAGTATTTCTGCTAGTGGTGTAACGCATCACGAAACTCACGGTTCGGCCCACAAGTCACGGATCGGATCATTTTTCGGATCAGAAAAAACAAGGGGGAGGACACAATTTTTCCATTTGCATTTCCATTTATTACATTAAAACTTACAGCCAGGAGCTTTTGGTGTCTACATACCGTTACAGCTTTGTCCACCGCCCTTCTTCCGTCGTCATTATATTTTACGGGGGAAGCCGAAATGCTCCCATGCGTGCGATTGAAATGATGCGGGAGGCTTTTCAAGTTCTTCTGCTCACGTGAACGCGACTGCTGTGTGTAGCTTCACTGAAACTCGGCATCGAGTTTAAAATAGCGCACTTACTTACTTAAAAAGCAATATCAGCAGTAAAACTCTTTCACTCTGCGATCTCTAAACGATTTAGATCAATCCGCTAGTTAAAAAATAAAAGGCGCAGTTAATCCGCGGGTCACGTGCGTGCCGAACCGTGGGTCGAGATCCGTACGGATCGCCGATCAACTGCGATCCGTTACACCCCTAATTTCTGCCCTCTAATGGCCACAAACGAATGCATGCAGCTTTAAAATTCCCCTTTGTTTTCATTACCAAATAAGCGGTTTAGTTAATATGGCTATTGACCAACTCAATGCTAAATCTTTCAGCATTTTGCACTGACTTCTATGGATTGAAAGGCTGCAGTCTGTTGCATGTTTGACCATACCAACATGTAATGTAACATTGCACCGTTGTGTATCGTGAAGTGCTGCTTTTCACAGTGTGCACAGCATGGACCAACTGCTAGATGGCAGCAAACGGGATTTTCATATATTTATATACACATACTACAGCAGCTAACTACTGTTTGCCAGTCTGGACGTTCACTGACTATTTGGGAAGCAATGCTTTTTCTTGGGGTAAAACAGACCACCAGGCCTCTGCCAGTTTCAGCCAGTTTAGCCCCGTCTGATTAACAGTCTAATTAATATTGAAATGTAATTTAAACACTTGCTGCGAAGTGGTAAACTGATGTTCTCTAACAAGGCAGATAGTGTGAAAAGTCACCACGGTTTTATCCACATGCAGTGGGTACAGGGAGTGAAAAGGGCAATAATACAGTTGTAGCATTTTTTAGGTGCATTTACAGTAAGCCCGTAAATAGCACTCTATGGGCTCCAAGCTAACACTCATCTGACCCCTCCGCAGGGTAGGAGTCTCCAGAAGACAAATGTTGTACCAGGACACAAAACTGAACCAGTTACAGATTTGTTTCTGTCTTTTGTTTCCAACATTGGCCACGGAAATAATGTTTTTAAATAAATACGTGTTTTACATGTTTGTAACGTAAGGGCCACCGGGCTCGACACATGGGTGTTTTTTATAGATACTGCTCCATGAAATACTATAGCATAAATTACATGTTATAAAATCACCATCACTGCATCTTGGGTGTTAAGCAGTAAAGTAGTTTAGTCGCTTAGATTTATTAGATATATGTCTCTGTATGGCTGGTTGCTTGTCCCTCATCCACCAGTAGAGTGGATAATATAATCATGACGTGACACTGACATCTGGTGGTTTGAACTGCAATAACTGCAATTGCCTCTGAACCTCACCGCGTGACCCTTAGGCAACGGAGATGCCGAAATGGTATATGAATTCAGTATTGACCCATTGCGAAAGTACTTGGTACATTTACCACACCGAGCCTATAAAAGTGTATAAATGAAACGTTCCGTGACAGAGAAATCACTCTTTGGTTGCACACGGCTGTAAAGGCATATTAGAATTTACACCTGTGTTAACACCAATTCTCTAAATAGACAATGCACCAGAAATAATCAGTATGGCATCACATAATGAAATAACCAACATATACAGAGAGGTACAGCACAAAGACATCAAAATACTGAATACTCATAAACCTATACAGGAAATATTGACCATACAAATCATATCACCTAGGATGATGCAGCCCCATCAGGAAGTACGATTAGAAAGTTGTTTATTAGAAGGGTTTGTAATCTGTTTTCCATTTGATTTTCTTCACAAGCCAAGAAGGTTGGGAACCGAAGTCTTGAACAGAATTATTCACCATTTTAATTGTTTTAATATCGAGTGCTGAATCTCAACGCTTGGGCCAGTTTGCTGCGCCGTAAGACATTATGCCAAAAACCTAAAACATAAAAAAAACATTTTGGCTAGAAGCAGATTTAAAAACAATCTTTTTTTAAAGGTGATAGGGAAGCACTAGCTGCCTGGATGATGGTTTCTTTCACAGCACTGGGGGGCAGTGAAAGGCTGGGAATGAACCTGACCATCCGGTCCTGTCGGATTTTGTTCTCGCTTTTTTTCTCCATTGTTTTTCTCACTTTTGACATTTAATGACATCTCCCGCAAGATAATAGAGATCTTGAGCAGAGGACTAAGATGAAACCTAAATGACCATGGTCAGGAGGGGAGGGTGAGGAGGTGAGGATGGAGGACGGGGTGGACTGGAAGATGTTCTTTCTAATTTACTTTTTTAAATCGATTCTGCCTTTTTAAGGCGCAAACAGCTACTTCAATACAAAAATAGAATCAATATAAAGTTGAAGTGGTCAAATATAGCTTAACTCCAAATTAGAAAAAATGACATTTAGGACATGCACTCCCTGTCCTAAATGTCGCCACGGCCTGAATGAACCAGTGTCCCCGAGAGAGGACATACTGTATGTTCATCATAATCATGGTCACAGAGCCATGATCGTCTTCATCACATATGGCTGTACTGGACCCCCTGACCTTGAGTTTAAAATGGGTGCCGAGAACACACAGTGTTCTGCATGTTTCTGCAAGGATGAGGCGCGACCCCCTTGGCGGCCGTTAAGACGAGAGCAGAGCGCAAGTAGATGACCCATTGTGCACATTCCTCAGTATCTCCCCCAGGATTAGACATGTGCTGTGCATCTCCCCGACGCACCTCACTGCGGCCTAGACCTCCGGGGGGGGGGGGGGGGGGGGCCCCCCCCCCCCCCCCCCCCCCCC